>JANHFX010014259.1:0-98818 GCA_027560015.1 Chloroceryle amazona | reverse complement strand
ATTCCAAGTGTAGGTTTTATGCTAAGGAGAAATGTTAGCATAATCATAACTCTGTAGGAATTTTATGGTGTTTTCTGCAAGATTTTATGGTGTTTCTAGCAAGAAAGCTAGAAAAGGCATGGTCACATTGACATTAGTATTTGCTGATCTTCAGATTTCATTACACCTTAATTAGGTTTCACAGTCCAGCTAATACTCTGCATCTTCTTCAGTGGACAGTGTTATGGCAGAAGTTTAAATAAACAAGTATTTTGATGTTTTGTCCTTCCAACAATATCTCATAATTAAGTACCAGAGTTATGAGAAGTTGTAAATGCAAAACTGTTAAACTGCCTTTCCTAGATACCTAGAAATATCTTCTGTGCTTGTACTAGATAACCTTGAGTACTGAATGTTTGTCATAGAGTTGTAAAAGTGAAGAAAGAAAATTGATTTTTCAGTGGTGTCTTGCCTTGGGTACCTTTTTCTTAAGGTTCATCTGAGAATGCTGGATTTCAGCAAATATTCACTAGATGGCTCTCTGACAAGGTGATAATCGTACCTCCACTGCTGTGATAACTCTGAGTTTGAGCCTGGTCCCAGCCTGTCCATCAGTGGAGTAAGAATGCTGTAAAGCTGCATTAGAGCCCATCTCTTAATGAAGTGTATAGCTCAAAAAGTGCCTATTTCAGTATGTTACTCCTCAGTGACACTACAGATAGGGACCCCAGTAATGGATTATATTCAGACTGAAAAAACAGGTAGGAGTCATTATGCACTAGATAGTGAAAGTCTGCAAACTGTTGGAGCAGCAGCAGTTCCTCCCAGAAAAAGCTACAAAGCACAGGAGGGGGGAAAAAAAAAAAGGGTTGATTCAATATATTCAATATATTCAGTAAGTGGTGTTGAGGGTTTATGTTACTTCAGATGCTATCACATAGCACTGACAATGTTTAGATGAACATCACAGCAGGAGTGCTGGTAAGACTTAAAGAACTAGAAAGCAAACAGGTATTGAAAATGAAAACTGGGGTCTGAGATGTAGGATCTTTCCAATGTACTTATTTCTAAGTTAATTTCAATATTAAAATGGCCGAAGCATTTTTGTTTGTCGTTTTTTGTTGTGTCCTGCAAAAATTACTAGGGTGCTTAGTGCTACTTTGTGCAGCAAACAGGTTTTATTAGATGTACAGATTTTGGGAAGAAATGCAGTATTACTTGGTGTTATCTGGGATGTAAAAATGTCCATTAATTAACATAACTAGTGAAAAATATTTTTGATTACACAAGGCTCTTCTGGAGCAGATTAACAACTTAATTCCTAGTGGTGTCCACCTTGTCGTGCTATAACTACAGAGAAAAATTAGAAGCCGCATTGAGCTAGTCAGTACCCACGTGCTAATCTTATCCGGAGAAATTAAACTCTGATGACTTCATAGCCAGCACCACTGCTTTGTAGATCTACCCAGACTCATGAAATCTGTGCTTGTATCTGTATGCTGTATGGATGAGTTAATTCATTTCCAGAGCTGATGAGTAGCTGTAAACGAATTTTTGGGCCCCAGCTGAGAGAGATGTTTTATCTATAAAGAGGGTTCATTAGATCTTCCAGTGACAGTGAAAGTCCCCTGGTGCATTTCTAGCCTAGCTTGTTACTGTGCTGAAGGTTTATTTTATTCCTCTTAGTGCTGTACCTGGTCTTTGTGCAGATTTGTGATGATTACTGTAGATGGCAGCAGAAGCTAAATAAAATACAAAGATTTTAAAAATTAATTAAACCTCTCTCTGCTGCTGTCCTAAGTATGTTTTATTCTCTTGGTGCCTGCCAGCTGTTCTTGAGGATTGAAGCAATTATAGGCAGCAGAAGCCAAATGAAATAAATTATATATTGGATTAAGGTTTCATTCATAGACAGTTGGGGTTTTCTTGTGTCTGTGGCAGTGTTAGTTCCTGGTATATCCTGTTTCAGATACTAAAGGCCAGTTTTAAAGCTCTCCTGATAATCTCTGAACTCACTCTTCTTTCTTTTGTATTTGCCATGGTCTCAAAGAAAGAGCAGCAGCAATTTTGAAAAAAATATAATGTACCTATATTGCCCCCTCCCATAACAAGGCTGCTGTTTGCTCTCTTTCATTGCAAGTAAATTGACTTTTATTTCGTTGGGGTTTTTTCTTGTTTTTTCTTTTTTTTTTTCTTTAAATATATTTCCTTCCCCTTTTATTGTGTTGTCTGTCTGTAATCTGTGTCCTTGGTTGTCACCTCCTCTCAGTGAACAGAATGTGTAAGGAAAAATGTTACAATGTGCCATTATACTAATTAACTGCTTAATAAGACAGATTATTTCCTTTTCCCACTACCTTAATACATATGAGAAGCAGAGGGGACTCTTAGGACAGGCACTGGCCTGTTAGAATTATTTACAGTGTTTGGAGTAGTGGACTTGAACGGTAAACAACTCCCAACATTTTTTATTACACAAAGCAGTAGATGACTTAAATAATGAAAAGGCATAAAAACAAATGATTGTGTGAACTTGAAAGCAGGTTTTGGGGCAAGCAATAAATAATAAATGTATCAAAAGTTCCATACACGATTAACAAAATTGCTTGAAAAGAATGAGCTGTGAGAGCTAGGGGTCTGCTGTCTTTGTTTTTACTCTGAAAACCAGAAAACTCAATTTTCTGCATGGCAGACATTCAAAATTAGGCAAAATGTAGTGCATCAAAATTAATCTGCTTTAGAAATGTTTCTGAAATCCCTTTATTATGGAAAAGAACTACAGGAAAGTATGGAACTGCTGGTTAACAATTGTGTTCAATATATGCTGAAGGTGGGCACAAAGCTCTAGGTATTAAAGTTTATGAATGTATTAATGCACTGCTTTGGGGGAATTAAACTTTAATATTGATGATAAACCTTCCATAATAAAATGTGAGTAGACCAACAGTCTCTCTTGCAGAGTCCCCAAACTATTTAAATAACTGTATGCAAGCTACGGCATCTCCAGAGATATATTATAAATGAACTTCTACATAATCATATGCGTATGAATGTACATTGCACATAAAGTGTTATTTTAGCAGAGTTGCTTTCTGCCCTGCAAAAGATACCGTCCCAAATGACTGTATTTCTTTGATGTTAGAGATCAATCACTTCAATTCCACAATATTTCTCTCAAGATACGCATCTTTCACTACCCGTATTGCATACCCATGGGAGATCTTCTGTTGACTGCTTTGAAATGGTATGAGATTTCTACAGTGGATTTTTATGCCAGTCGGATGATGTTGTTTTTGGATAATACCATGGAAGAGCTAACAGCTCAAAATGCGACGTGTTGAAGAGATACGGGGAATTGTAAGTTACAGTGATTGAGAACGGAGCATCAGACTTTTTTTGAGCAAATAAGGCTGAAGAAAATCACAAACTCATGCATTTCATCAAACGGGAGGAGAAACATGTCATTTTAGATAGCTGTTATGGAAAGTGGAGGTGTTTGGAAAGTTATCCAATAACTGTGATACTTCAGTCGTCTTCTGTTGCTTGCATAGTGGAGTACAGATGCAAATCTAACAGCTTGCATTTAGAAGAGCTTGTGTGATGAGCTCAGCTGCTACAGACTGCAGAAGCAGTTACTGACTGGAGCAACTGCAGTGATCTGATGATCTTTGGATGTTGCACTGTCAGTTTAGATCTGTATCAGGCAAGTCAAAGATAACTGTTCAAGATCTATTCTCACAGAACTACAGAATTCAAAGGGTGTCAGCAAAAACTTGAGGAAAAGAAACCTACTCTTCATTCTTTGCACTAGGTGCCGCAGTAAAAGATGTGAGGTTTTAGGAGGTGGTGTATTATGCTTCCAATCTGGCTATACAGTGGGGAGAAAATTTGGCTTCCCTGGGTTTACAAGCACTGTGAATTATTAAGATATTTCAGTGACTTTTTTTTTGAGAAGCCAGAAATTCAACAAATGCATCTTTGAAGCCTAAATGAAAGAAGCCACGTATGGTTTAGTTTCATTTTCAATAGACATTTCCTTTTAGAGATGAAATGTGCGAAAGACTGTTGCCAGGTCTACTAAACAGTCTTCAGATTGGAACAGGGTTGTGGACTCAAGGCTGATATTTCTGGCTAATGTAGCCAGTCAAATGGCACTTTCTCCTGTCATGAATTTGCTCAATTTGACACAAAATGATAGGAAGAAAATTAAACTTCTTTTGCTATGGGGCAGTTCTTAAACTAGGAGTTTTGACCTACCTTTGTCAAAGCAGTTTATCTTTTTGTTTGGTGTGTTTGCATATGGATATTTTTATCACCAATTCAATCCTTTTTCTCTTTGTACTTTCTCCTTACTAGACAGTATATAATCCTTTTGCACTTCCCTGAAGGTGTTAAAGTTCTCTAATTTCTCTAGAAAGGCCTGTAAAATAGAAGATTTGCAGCATCCGCAAAAATGTACAGTTCAGAAGACAAAATATTTCAAATAGGCTAGTTTGAAAACTATCAGACCTGACAAAAAGCCTTTTTTGAAGGTGGTTATCTGATGCAATAGCACAACATTGAAGCATTCCATTGCCTACTATGGCAGCTTTTAATACAAAAGCTTAGTGTATAAAGGTGGTTTTGTTTATTTTGTTATATTGGGCTATTGGTAATATTTTATATTTCTCAGTTCTTACAAGTGTGGAATGTTTTGCTGACTGTAACAAGCTGAGCAGTGCAGACTCTGAAGGATACCTAGTGATGTGCATATATGTTGACACAGAAGCCCCTGGTTACATCACCTTTTTGGGAGATGTTGCTATTAAAGGTCTTTTCCAACCTAAACAACTCCATGATTCTGTAATGACCTTCCAAATCACCAAAATGGCTAGTGGGACTTTACAGTCTTTTCACTTATATGTTTGCAAAGAGGAAGGCATTTTTTAATTGTAATACTGGAAGAAATATGTTTTTAATTTCTAGTTAACAGGAAATCCTTATGTCTGATCAATTCAAGGCATTTTGAAGCAGTGCTATTACTAAAGTTAATCAAAACTTACTGCTGTGTAAGAAAAATCAATAGAAAACAGATTGAGATCATATAAGTAAGGACAATTCTGCTGCAGGGCTTCTGTAGCTTCACACATCAATAAGCAGGAGCCTGACTGCTAGAAGTTTCATGTGTCCTGCTGATGTCTTGATTCATCAACTGAGTACCACATCTTGCAATGACTAAACTTCACATATCTGTGCTTTCAGTTACATGGTGGGTGTTTTGTGAATTCCGTACTCTACAAATACCTACCTGTAAGCTAAATGAAATTTGGATGGTTGTGCCACACAAAGTATATTAAATTTGCCTATAGAATCTTCCAGAAGCGTCAAGATGCTTTCGCTGCAGATGCAATGCGATGAGTTACAGTTGGATCTGGTTTGAAAGGTCAGTTGCATTGAGACTTTATTCTGGGCAAAAAGCGAAGGGGAACTGCATTCCCACTGAAACTTTCATTTGCACACACCTTGAATTTAGATTTTTCTTTTTTTTTTCATACTACATTAATGTATAGCTAATATGCAATTAAAAGAATGTATATACAGTTACAATATAGTGGATTAATCTACACATAACAATTTGTCTCATTCTGTACATATATAGTATTTTATATATCCAATATTCTTTATATTAAGCACCTTATAAAATAGAGTGGTAGCTTTCTACCAGAAGGTCAGACTGCAGAGTGATTTATGGTTAATGACAGAACTAGGGAAAATTTGCATTGTTTTGACTGTGTGGCATGTCTGTACAGTTGTCAGGCAAATAATTGGCAATCCCATTGGTGATTTACTCTTGCAGAAGAGTACACTGGTTAAGTGTACTTAACCTCTGTGCGTTCTGACTTCAGGCAGAGTTAGAAGGTAATAGACTTGAGAAAATGATTGAGAACAGTATTTGCTTAATGTACGGATTATTGTCCAATAGATTATTATTTCCTGGTATTACTGACCTTTTCTTACACCTCTCCTTATATTCGTATGCATACTACACTGAAATTTAAACAAACATTTGATGTCAGACTGTGAAGTTCCAAATTGGCTCTCGGAGTGCTTGTGTCTTCATCATAAGGACTCTCACTAGATTTTCAGTGCATGTAGTTGATGTGGATCACGTGCCAGTGAAAAATATGCTGTTGCTTTGGTTTTAATTTTTTTCCTCTTTTCTTTAGAATATTTTTATTCAATACTTTTTATTATTATTATTCAATAAGTTTGGCAATAGAATAAAGCTGTAGTTTGATTTTAATCCAAGGGAACTTGTAAATTCCCAAAGAAATTTCTTCTGACTTCATTAACGTTCAGGATGGGCAGTTATTGCTGCTGTCCACAAGGGATTGTCTGTGCACACCCAGTGGTTAGTTGAAATTGAACTACCCCGATTTCTTTTCTGTGAAGAGAGGGTTGATATCCCAATTAGTTCTAGGATATAATATGCATAAATTCACCTATTTGTGTGTCTGTAGTGAACATGGTCATTTAGCTTCCTACCTCCAAGGAAAGGCATGGTCTGGTCCTAGCTCCTTTTTCCCCACACTGCAGTGCCAGACGGATAGAATGGCAAGTTTATGGGTAGCTTGAGAGTCCTTCCTTAGACTGCTTTATGACAGAAATAAACAAGCAAATCTTATTATTACTATTATTTCAAGACCGGGCTCCAGCAAAGGACGAAGTCAGTTAATAATTGTAATAATCATTTTATTAAGTAACTATTATTTTTATAAATGTGTTTAGGACCCATATTCCCTGATTTTTAATGCAGTGAATAACTTTCTAGGCACAAGGAATCTTATATGCTGTTGGTAGACTATGAAAAGGGATTATAGCTTTTCAAAGGTTTTTCCTATTTATAAAAGCATTGTTCATATTTAGTGAAGGAATGTGGGACAGTGGAAACAAATTTACTTAATGTGCACGTTTAAAATGTTTACTTTTTTTTTTGGCCTAATTATACAGTTTTGATTATTTTAGGAAACACATTAAATGGTCTTTTAAGTCTGAAAGCAGACAACATTCTAAAGAGGTAAATACATATGCATTTACATGCTTTTTACCGTGCATATCAATATACTTTAAGAGCATACTCAATAGAGTGTAACAGTATCTTCCTAGTCATTAGGAACCACTAATGTGTGGTTAAAAAAATAATAATTCTGAAGACCTGTTTACCTGATGGATTTAATGGCCCTGATGGAACTATTAGAAGCTAAATAACAGAGCTTTTAAAATGTCCTAAATATTTCTAAAAGACCTAATGGTTCCTAAAGAGCTCCATTGATTGTCAGTCTGGCAAACTGCAGATGCTGTTTAAGAAGCCAACACTAGTTGCAGAATGAAATGATTCAGGAATGGATAATCTGTTTATGCTGCTTACGGTCAGCATGGCATCCTGCATGTGTGGAATAAAATAGTTCAGCCAAAATGAAGTTTTGACAACAAATACCTCTATTGTCATACCATTATTTAGATGTTAATTTCTTTAGATCCTCATCAAAGAAAAATCTTGTGTCCCAGTTAGCAGGGAGTACCTCTCCAGTGGGCTGAAGTCCTGCAGCAGTGGGTGTACTGACAGCATGGCTGTGGAAGGGGAGACTGATACATTTCATGCAGCTACTGTGAAGCTCTGAGAATGGAATATTCCATTTTTTTCACCCAAGAAGTTGGGGAGGTCTGTACTTTTACAAAATGTCTAAGAAATTGCTAAGAATTTGTCTTTCCCGATTAGCTTGGAGTGGTAGTGGATTAGTTTAGCCCTGAGGAGTAATGTCATCTTGACTGCAGCCATTGCTACCTCAAGTTCTGTGTCTGTGTGTCGCATACCATTCTGTCAGCCTGTACTGAACAAGAGGCAAAAGGCAAACATGCCATGGACAGGAATAGACATTGTTCTAGAGAACAATAAGAACTGTACTGCGGAAGGATGGAATCTCAGTCTGCCCATTTTACGTCCCAGAGTAGATATCCAACTGTCAATTTAAGTTCAGAGTCATCCAAAACAACTACTTAATTATCTGCCCAGGCTCCTGGTGGACTCCATCCTGCCCAAGTGATATAATAATAGGCATCTTTTCCTAATGCTTCTTTCTTGACATGTTTCAGTCAGGCCAGTTCATCAGCAATAGCATTTTCAGGAGCTTGCCTTTTTCTTCCAGCACACAGCCTGATTTTCTGAGAGACAATCTGTATTAAAGATAAGGATCGCTGTAACCTTAGAGACTTGATCCATGTAATGAAGCCAGGTCCATTTAGATAAATGCCTAATAATGTTGAGTTCTGCCTTTAAGAACATTTTCCCATGCTTATGAATTGTCTTCTTCAGCTACATATATTTTTTTCTTACCATACGAATTATTAAATGTAAACTTTCAGTGAGATTACATATCTATATTTCTTGGAAAACATGTATTACTTTTGGTTTTCTTTGAGAAAACATGAGGGGCTTTTTTGTGTTTTTTCGTCGTTGGGGGTGTTTTTTGTTTTGATTTGTTTTTTAATGATCTGTGGGTACTGTGTAGTAATTTCCCTCTGCTGTGATGCCAGCAATACTTCTGGTATTGCTGGACAGCTGTCGTGCTTTAGCAGATGCTTGTTTTACCAAATTTAGTCTCTTTGTTGTTTTCCCAGCCTCATTTTTCTACCTACTGTCAGTTTTCCTTTGTGCTTATATTACTGAAGACGAGCGGTGATGCCAAACACCATGGAGCCCTGATTTCTATATAGGCCCCCCTGAGCATCGCTGCTGTATAAAGGATAAGCCTTCAGTCAGTCCTTAGGATGCAGCTTACTGGAGACAGTGTGCTTCACTTCAGGATTTGGTGGCTTAGATGACACTTGAACCCAGAAAAGAAAACTAATTAAACATGCTAGTAACCAAAACTTTTGCTCAAGATATTGAGTAGGAAAAATTTCTGATGTTCAGTTCTAAGAAAAAAACCTAAACAATTGTCCTTGATTAATAGAGATACCTAATGGTTAAATAGGTCAAATGCTTCTTTCCACAGTGAAAGAATCTTTTTGATATGGCATGGATAACTTGAGGGCCATTTTTTTTTCTTTCTTGAACTGTTTGCTGCTAATGAATATAAAATTAAAATGTTTGATATTCAGAGCTCTAAGTGAATAGGTCTGACACCACTGATTCTGGTACGGAATACGTCTGGTTTTGTTGGGCTGGGTAGGAGAGCCAATACATAGCTTGGAATTATATTTCCTTTTAATCCCTTGATTTGTTTTTCTGTGTTTGTTCTCTGGTGACTTCAGTTGTCTTTTCAATTTTGCAAAGTTGTCGAGGTTTCAAAAGGAGTGGGCGACTCCCACAGTTATCGTCATAGAATCATAAAATCAATTCGGTTGAAAGAAACCTTTAAGATCATCAAGTCTGATGCGTCATGTTACTGGCAGCCTAAAATCTAGCGCTTAATTGCTCTTCCATGAATAAAATTTCAGGAATGATGGTATCGATAAGTTAAAATTTGTAGATATAGATTAGGCATATATAGAAGTGAAGTAAAAGCTGTAAAGATACTATGAATTAAAAGAAAATGAAGCTAATGCTAGTACAGATGTCTGGGTTTCATACAGAATAGTCTTCCCATTAGCTCATTTGAGTCAAGTATTTCTCCTACTGGGTTGCTATTCCTGAGTTCAAAGCGAAAAAAGGACAAATGAAGTTTGCTCTTTGCTGTCCTTAGTTATTCATTATGTTTAAAGACTTATACAAATAAACATTTTCTGCACCTGTGTCAGCACCAGTGCCTCTTTATGAAGAGTGAAAACAGTTGCTAGAGTGGAGTGGGTAGGAGGAACTTGACACTGGGACATGCAACAAGTTGTATTTTCTGTGTCCTTCACTCAGAGAATCACTGTTGCTCAGAGCTCCTAGACACATGAACACATCTGGAACCTCAAAGTACAGAGCTGAGTAACAAGGTCCTTTGGAAGTTTGGAATCTGAAAGACTCGCCTAAATTTCAGAGGTGCCTCCAGTATTATGGGCCCAGTGCGTCTGAAGGGAATTGCAATTGAGAGATTGGTACTGTAACCAAAAGCTGCCGTCTGTGGTTGTGCTCTCTAGACTTGAATAAATTAACCAGCTTCTGAAAGATGAATAAAACCAATCTTTGGGCATTTTGAAATGAAAATTGCACAGCTCTGGTTCTGAGGGCTGGCATGGCTAGATGTACGTGTTTAAAAATACATAGGTATGGAAATGCCTCAAGGGTTTGATCCACCAATGTCAAAACGTCACAAAAGCAAACATGTCTAAACAGATACGCACTCACATATAGAAATATTTATAGCTTAGGTGATAAAAATTGTTGACAAACTCAAAATCATTCACATTTAGACACTAGCATGGTGTTCTGGCTCAACTTCAATTCCCACAATGCCATCTTCTGCCCAAACTACTATAAAATAAAACCTCTTATGTTGTATTATTGTCTATGAGTTCAGGTTGGAAAAGTGAGAGTTGCTTAGTGTAAGGAAGAGCAAAATGCACAAAGACGTACTAACAATCTTTGGGTGTGTAAAAGGTTGCTGCAGAGATGAAGGTAATGATAATAATGCAGATCCACAGGGAAAAGAGCAAAAGTTAATGGATTTAAATTGTAGCAAAAGACATCTAGATCTGGCATTAAGAAAACCTTTCAAACTGAAAGCTTAAAAATAAGCACAGGAATAAATGACTTAAGGAAAGTGGAATTTTCATAACGGAGGGCTTTTAAAAAGATATGTATGGCTCTATGGAACGACTCAAGTTGTATATCTGCTTTTTCAAGTTAATTCACTATCTTGTTTCCTTCTTTCTACATTCCCTTGGACCTATTTATCTCCCTTTTCGGATATGCTAGTCTTCAGAAAAAGTTCTTGGCCAAATGTATTATCAAAGGAAAATAGTTTATCAAATATTTCTTTTTAAATGGGTAGTAAAGCCCCCTGATATTTTATTGGTTGCTTATTTTGATTAATGGAAATTCAGAAGTCTTTTCCCATTAATAAAAAACCCCAACAGTCTAATTGATTAAGGTAGTTGCAGAAAGTTGTGTTGCCCAGTTGCATTTGCTGTTAACAACCTTAGAATCTGTAATTTACAGCTAGATCTTGAAAGCCTTAGACGATTAATTATGGGTGAAATAGTGATGATGAACTTGGAGTCAAAGCAATTGCTTTTGTTGAAGTCTGTCTACAGTTACAAGGCCACATTTGTAATGATCCTTGAGGACCTCTTTTCAATCAGAAAGCTGCCCCTGGCTTTACAGTTTGACTCTTTGAAACCACGCACTTGATGTGTTAGCTCAGTGGACATATCCTTGCTGCATCATCACTCTCTGTTAGCAAAATTCCTGCTCTTGCTGCCTGGTGGAGCCTGCTGTGCTGCTGGGTAATGTCATGTTTGCTGCACACAGAAAGCTGCGAACCTGTGGAGTGCGGTGGTTTTCCCACATCCCACCCTGCCAACATCAGCTCTAAAACTTCAGTGCAACATTTTTAGATACGAGCTATGAGAAAATGTGAGGTGGTGTCTTAGGTTGCAGTTGGCAAACAAAGAAAAAGCAAAGCATCGTGATTGCTGTTCTTGAAAGTGGAGATTTGCTACCTTCAAGGATTTGATTCTAGCTCAATTTTGGGCATTGTTTTTTCCCCTTAACTGGGTTTAATAAGATGGCTTCAGGATTTTAATTATACAAGGACAATGGTGAGGATAATCAAGACAATGTAAATAAATTATCAGTTAAAAAAAAAGCCAACAAACCAGCAAAATAAAAACCGCACAAACCCCACAACCAATATCACATCTGTTTAAGACGTCAAAGCAGTGACAACGTTTGAAGAGAAAGCAGAGTTTGTAATTCATCATGTGCTGTGGTTTTGCTTAAGAGCTAGGCTGTAGCTCCTCTAAGAGTGTGTACAGACATTTTGGTGGGATTTTGACTTTTAGTGACAAGGTGGGTGTAGTTTTTTTGTTTGTTTATGTCTATGTATTGTATATTTGTAGATGTAAAACCTAAAGTGTAATCCGTTTCTTATTTTCTTGTGGACTGGAGGCTTTGGCCATGTATTGAGTTGTATTGAACCTGATGCTTAATATTCTGCATCTACCTATTATCTTTCGGTGATCTCTTGTGGCCAAACTGTGAATCCAGGGATATTTGAATATGGTAAATTATATGATAGTTTGAACGTGGTAAGTCACCCTTTGTTTTGAAAATATGCAAAATATGGATAATTGTAAGAAGTCTGCCTCTACAGCACATAGCTATGGCTTTCAGTGTATCTGGTAGCATATCCTGCCACATCATGCAATTAGTGAATACTAAAAAATGTTTTCGCTGCTTGTTTGGTTTATGGCCGTAATAAATTCTTGTTTTCAGTAGAATAAAAACATTTTTAAGACCTTGCATAGATCAGAGTTAACTTTGCTCCAAGATAAAGCTGAAAATGTTCTTTTTTCAGTTGTCCAAGAAGTTAAATGCCTTCATTTGACTGGAATGCATCTATAAGATGTAGTTATTTGTACCCTCTCATTTTTGCTATATCCTTTTTGATATTTTTTTTATTATTCAGAAGATTGCCTTAAACTATAGATGTGAATGTTAATGTCCAGGTTTTTTGTTTGTTCTGAAATTGTTTTCATAAGGTCAGACCTAACCACCGAACCAATCTGTAGCCATGTTTTAGAGAGAAGGGATATTTGTGTCCTGAAGAAAGATTGAGGGCAGAGACAGTGTCTGACAGGGATATATGGGATTAGAGACATGAATGATTTTCTGATTGAATAATTCTGAACCTCTGCTGATTTGTTCACTTCTGGAATTGTTTATATAAGTTGGTTAATAACAACTGATGACACTTACTTCTAGTTTCCTAGCAGTGCAAAGCATATCCTCCAGTTCAGATCGAGTTGAATTCTGGTTTTTAGCTGTAAGGTAAGTTAACCACCTTACCTATGGAGCTTAATGTACACAATAAGAGAACTTACACCATATTTATGCTTGTCAAATGATAAAATTGAGTGGTTTATGATGAGGATTAAAAAAACCACTACTTGTTGGCAGTTTTTGCTGGAAAGACGGCAGGAAAGAAGCACAGTGCACTACACAAATACCTTCTCACATCATGATTTTGCTCTTTCCTGATCTTTCTGAACTGTTTGCCAATTGCCTTTTAAAAAAAGACACGTTTTTGTCTTTGAAACAGAGATCAAATCAGATAAATATTTTTAATAAGAGTATATATTTAAGCAATGCTATAACTTAATATATTAAATGGTAATATATGTTTGGGACTGGAGATTTTTGCCTAACCGACGAAGTTTAAATATGTAAGTAATGATACATGCATGCAACATCAATAGGCCTTTCAAAGGCAACATTTCCCTTCCTGAAAGGTAAAATACACGCATTTAAAGGAAACCAAGCATGTATTCAGACAGTAGACTTATGCTAAGTACCAGTATGGATTCATAGGTAAAATTAATGCTTGCAAATAATTCACGGATCTTGGCAGTGGCTAAAGTGAATGAATGCATAGAAGTAAATTTGATCTGGATGTGGAATAGATGGAAGTAGCACCCTGTTCTTTGTGTACTTGATATTTGATGGCTTGATAAATAAAGCTGCTAGCTGAACTAACAATAGCTATTGATTTTACTGTTGAAAAAAGCATACATACTAAATAGAAAGGACTCAGCCTGGGCAGTTTCTAACCTTTATTGTTCAGTCAGTACTGCAATGAGAAAAACCCTTCCCTGGCCAGTAAAGTGATGTGATGAGATCCCTCATATAAATTTTCAAAATGGGTGAAGATAGGAAGAGCAGTTACAAGAACCACAACTTTCAGGAGGCAAAGGAGATACACTGTCTAAATTTCCAATATTACCATACCATATTATTAAGAACACATCAAACCTCAACCCCCCAACCTGAAATTTGTTTTCCTTTGCTTTCCTTTTTTTGATATTCTGTGGAAGACTTAAGAGTGGAGTTAAGGAATTGACCATATTTTTTATTTATTAACTTGAGATGGTTGTTACTTGATACTGGCAAGGAAGGAAATTTGTTAGGTTTCCTTAGTAGTTGAGGTGACTTGAGTACAGTAGAGCACTACCTATGAGTATGTGGAATGAAAATGCAAAGCTAAGCCTGGGGGTGCAATGGCTTGAGAAGTGCAGCCTTCCCTCAAAGTTTTATATCCTACATGATTTTTTCTATTCCACTCTTGCATGGAAATAATCCCATAGCACAGAAGGATGACAGTTTCCTCAATGTGTTTTCACTGAGATGTTTGCTTATCTAGGACTGTAACTTAGTAGTTATAAGATCCTGCGTGGGAAGAATCAGTTATGTATCTCTGTTCTACCAGCACTGAAAGTAGGTAATAGAACATCAGTCCATTACAAGGAAAAACTTAAAGCTTTGGTATCCTGCAAGAGGAAAGGAAAATCTCTCTCTACATTTTCCCTCAACTAGGAAGGTGTGAAATAATAGTTTTGGAGGAAAAAAGTCAAGGAATCTAAACATATTGGACAGACTCTTTCCTTGGTGATGCAGTGCTTATGACTATTTTCTGTATGCCTGTATTTTTCTTCTCTTTTGTTGTGGCAATACTGAAAGCCCTTGCCTTATTTCCACATGCCTGTAAGAATGTGATACAAGTAACAAGACACAACTCATTGATGCACATGAAGGTGATGTAGATTGCAACAGGTGACCCCATTGTGCCATTTGTCATTGCAGATCATGTCTGTAGGGGACAACTTAGGGGACATTAGGGGAGACTTTGATTATTTACTGTAAACAGAAGGAAAAATCCTTTGCTTCTGGAGTCAGTGGGTGGAATTAGGGAGTGCTTGTGGAAAATGACTGAATCTGAACAGATTTATAATGTATTTCAAATGGTAATTTATGGCCACATTGAGTTGAGGAGTTTGAATTCACATTAGAAAACCTTCCACATATGTTAGTTAAATACACCAATTCCATCTTATTTAAACACAATAGACACTCTGCTGAGTCACTCCCTATTGCTTTATGCAGAATATGCTTTGCTGGTGCTTAAAGAGTGTTATTAAAGAAACTGCAAAGTACAGAGAGCTTCAACAAAGAGATCTCAAAGTAAACACTGACATTTGTTACTGCCTCTGTTCAGCACTACTGAAAGTCCCCGGGAACTTGGGAAATTGAGCTGTCAGATCTATGAAGATAAAATAAACTTTGTTCTGTGGCTTCAGTCCCTTAGGAAAGTTTTTCAGGTCATTTAGCATTAATATTGTGAGGAGGGCTTATTATTCTGTTTTCCTAAAAATTGTTCTCTCGTTGATAAATGTAGAGTGACAACAACGTTGCTGTTAGCTCATTTCTGTGGGTTTTTAAGGCATTGCTTTAACCAAACACTGCACTTTACAGTCAGCTTGCCTTGTCCATCAGCAGGACAGGATGACTGATGTGTGTCAGATGTAACCGCTGTATCACTTGACTTGTAAATTCTCTTTAAGCAGATTCACAATATGACTTGGCAAGTAAGCACAGAATACTCTGGGAAGAAGATGCACTTCTTGCTGTTTCCAAGCATAAGCGTAGTTGCCGTGTTAAAAAAAAAAAAGGAGAAAAGATCCAGGGGGAAAATGAAATGACTGACACCAACATCTGACCCTTTTAAATTGTTGAACTGGGCCTTATATGAGATTTTGGTAGTCTAATTTGAGAGCAGGAAAATATCAGCATTTATAGATATCTTTTATTAACACTTTCTTTGGACTGCTGCTCTCATGAGGTTTTTATAAAATGCGTGTGTTGTATTGCCAAGCAATTTGAGATACACTATTGAAACACGATAGCTCTTTGCCCTACAAAAATAGTTATAAGAAAAGCCCACAAAAACCCAACCCCCTCCTAATTTTCATACTGATTTTCAGTTCCATGATTAAGGGCCTGGAAAAGGCTCTAGGGACTTGAAAGTAGGGCTGGAGCAGTTTTGACCAATGTTTTGCTCTAAGTGCTTTGTGAATCTGGGAGAATAGGGCGCAGCCGGTATTGGTACGCCAGTATTTCAGTAACAGTCTGTTACTGTTACGCCAGTATTTCAGTAGCAGTCTGTTGCTGGTACGCCAGTATTTCAGTAGCAGGTTTCATGTTCTATTGGGGCGTTGGTTAAGCAGATTTAACTGTTTCTCATTCCCATTCCCTCACCAACCATGCAGGCAGGTCAGTGCATGACAAAAGGTGAGAATTGGTGTCTGCTTTCACAGCTTGGCCTTCCCTCCAGTAAAAGTATAGCTGGGAATATATAGTATCTTTCCACAGCTCTAGGTGATTAAACTCTGTAGCTACGCCCTTTCAGGCAACTGTACTATGAACAGTGGATATAGGACAGTTTCAGTCCTTATCAGTACTTCTTGCTGAATATAAAGGGTATTACGGCTTCTAGTATCAAGTCCTGCAATGTGCATGCAGGATTCTTTTCCTTTAAGACAATAATATCTTCTTTCCATTACTTCCTATGCTAAAATGTCTGAGTGAAAGAGTAAAGACTAAAATGCAAAACATGCCAAAGTCCAACATTTCTCTGTAAAAGGCTGGATGTGCAGCAAGAAAAAGCCAGTGTTATTATAATGTTATTTACAAGCTGACTGTTGTTCCCAAAGTAACGAGAACTTCATTGCATGTAAAGGAAATTGTTTTCTTTCGGACATAAACTTTTTTTGGCACTATGTACATTTTAATCGGTCTACTTTCCTTAAGAGTACAGTCAGTGCTGCTGACAAACCATGAGTTCTAATATTGTTACAACTAGATATCAGTTGATTTATAACACAGTGACTCTAATTTAAGAACCAGTAAGCCTCAGCTAACAAAACAAGTCCCAGGTAGAGTAGCCTTCCATGTAAATTCAACTTAGTAAGTAACCAGGGAGCTGGTTCTGTATTTTAAACACCAAGAGTCAGTACTGGCTGCTTAAATGTACCTCCTGGTGAAACGACACTTGGACAATCAATACAAGGTATAAAAATATAGTTCATCTGGACCTGCGGCTGTGTTTGAATCTAACTATTTCCCACAAGTCTGTGGAAGCAGAGATATCTGCAACAGCTGGAATTCACAGTGTCATCCTGTCTAACAGAGAATTTCAGCCCTAAGCAAAGTTGTGTTTCTCTGCTGCAGAACGCACCACACCAAATAAACATGCTCAGCCATGTACCAATCCTACAATAACCCTAAGAGCAGATTCTGCAGACCAACACATGCGCTTTCCTAACAGGTGCGTGAACACTCCGATGTGAGTGTTCCATTCACACTTCTCTGTGCAGATTCTCTGGTGTAAATTGTGGGTCAAGGTTTCCTTCCCTTCCATGTTTCCTGTTGTAGTGTCCTGGCAGTGATGCACTGGCATTAGATTCAGTTAGTTGTATTAAAGCCAAGCAGATGTTGAAATTTACATTTTGGTAATATTTAATTTGTAAATCCACCTGTGGTAGAATAAGGCTGTCTACTGAGCACGACAACACAGGGAATACAGGAGAGTTGCCTAGGCTGTAGGGATTTAAGTGCTGGGAGCCCTGGGAAAAGCCTGTGTACCTTGCATCATTGTACACAAGATGGAATCTTTTATGCAACTGTTAGGTAATTTTTTTCTTTTGAGCAGCAGGAATGTGGGAACTCATGTAACCCAATAGACCAGTGAGCAATGTGGGTTTGCGGTGTCTGCTGATGGATGCTTTGCTCCATACAGGGATACTGAAAGCTGTGCAGGATCTTACAAGGAGAAAGGAAGTCTTTCATATGGAAAGACTAGAGAACAAAAGCAAGAATATTATTATGCCATTGTGGCTGTCCTTGCTGCGTCTGTATCTTGAAGAATGGGTTCTATTTTATTCCTTCAATTTAAAAATAGACAAACCAAACAAACAACTGGAGAAAGTCAAAAAAGGCAGCTGATAATAGATGTGTGGAAATGATGCAACTGGTTTTAAGCTCTCTGTTGATATGTGGTCAGTTAGGATTCCTGTGTCATAAATGAAAGCTCTAAAGGGCTGGTATTGCCCTGCCACCCACTAGGAAGACCTTCAGGTGAAGTAAGTTCATGAAACAAGACTCTCTTTTAGTAGAATTTTCTTCATCTTTTCTGCCTTTTACCTTTTCTGCATCATCTTGTCAATACCCAGTTATGTGTTTAAGGTCATGTTCTTTGTACCATTGAATCCTGGTTAAACAGCTCTTCATGAAGCTGCAGGTAGGTACTGGAGAGGACATTTAACACTTGCCATTGTGCCTTTTCGAGGCAGGCAGGTACCAGCCCCTCTACGCTTGCATGACCTTCTTCTTCTATGGGATAGTCACACAGGGACCAGAGCAGCCACTATCGCAGGCTGGTGCCTGTGAGAGGTGTTCATTTGAATAGGAGATGATAGATTTGTTTCTGAACAGTTTTGCTGATAAAAATATGGGATAATACAGAAGTTATGCATCATGACAGTGCTTCTGAACTAGGTCTGTGTCTGTGTAGACCATCCTACTGGCTTTTTTCCCCTTGAGCTTGAGTCAGTGGAAGGATTATCCATTTTTCTGGAGTTTTGATTTAGGCCGGTCGTGTTTTTGTTGACCTAAATTTATTATTCCCTGGAAGCTGGAAGTTTGATGGTGTTGACACATTTCAATACATGCTTAGAAAAGTACTAAGTAGCTTAGAAAGGGTGGATGCCTTTAGGCAAGTCATTAGTAAATAAAAGGCTTTATATGACAATTCAAACTTAAAATAGATTTGTGGTCTTGAAATAGTGACAACATTCCAACTGTTTCTATAGGTCACAGACTTTAACGCAAGTGATTTCTCTGGGCTAGCTGGGGTTTTGCTTCCATACAACCATCTTAGAGGATCAATCTTTCAGAAGTAGGCACAGGGACAAGACAGAATGGTATCAAGGGCTGTTCCATTCAGCATCAATGCAGTCACATGTTTTTCTTCTAAGCTGTACTATGTTAAAGCACTTCAGAGACATTGAAAATTCTTGTAGAACTAATTTCACTTCTGTTATTCCAGCTTCCATAATGTGTTGTGGAAGCGGGCTTAGACCAAACCCCCTCCCAGAGAGGAGGGAGTTAGTTGTGAGGAAGGATACAAGGATTTTGCCTTAAATTCTATTCTTTGTGCATCCAGTTCTCCACATATTACAATACTTGTTCATAGCATCTGCTTTTTATTGCCTCCTTTTCCTGTTGTTACTATATTTTTACTCCTGGTTCTCTTAAACTGACATGTACTGTAGCATGTTAGCACAATCTACATACATTTCATAGCTTGTATACCCTTCATAAACTTACTGTGCAAAGTATTGCTTCATGCAAGCTGTATAGATTTATTTTTCGTAAATATACAAATTCTAAATTGCCTTCAGGACTCATGCCATTTATTCTTAAATTGAATCTTGTTTTTTGTAATACTTTTCCAACTGATAGAGCATTCCTCATATTATACTGACAGAAATAAATACAGAGCTATAAGCGCTATCTTGCCAGAGAGTTATATGAGCTTCTAATAGCTGCATGCAACTGAATTTTCATTTCACTTTTATTTATTGGAGAGCTATCCAAGGATTTTTAATTGATTCCTCAATTTTGTTTGCATTTATATGTGTTTCTTCAATAAAAAGAAGAAATCTGTTATATTAGGCTTCATCAACCTTCCTGAAATATAATGTGAATAATAGTAGTATGTCAAAATATGAAATACATAATTGTAGTTTCATCCTACATTGCAGTCCTACAAGAAATCTATGTTAAACCAGCAAGTGTTCAGAGAAGAAAGTGGTTTCTAACTAAAACTGTGCATCAAAACTGCATTAAGAGAACAGTTATTATAGTTATAATGTATTAACAAATAACAGGTAGTAAATACATTAACCTTTGGTCAGGATAAAGCAAGCTTTGGGTTAAAATGCTCTGAGGAGGAACTACTGGAGTCAGAGCAGTGCACAGCACACCGCTCTAATGAGAGACAAGGAAAGGTATCATAGCAAATAATCATGGTGCAAGGTGTAACACATTTCCTCTTTAGAATAGGTATTTTTATCAGTCCTTATTTAAAACTCCTGGATATATAATCCATGGCATACTATTGCTGTTAGAAGGAAGGAAAAATGCTAATAACTTTTGAAGGCTATGTTGTATTCACTTGGGCACTGGGATGTAGTCAACTGTTTCCTAAGGCTGCTTAAAGCAAAGAGGGTCGTGCAGTCATTGTGTAGCCTGCATAAATGTCTGGTTTTCCACAGTAGTGAAAATACCTACCTTCTGAGTCAAGACTCAGATAAGAACCTCTTTTCATCAGGAAATTCTTATTTCTTACATTACTATTTCCTGCTGTTCATCGTTGATGTGGTATAACTCTAACCTCAACAAATACACTATTAAAAAAAAAAAAGTCATTCTTTCCCTAACATTCCTAATCTTTTGGGCTCTTGAATAGCCATTCCAGGCTTCAATTTATTTTTCTACTGTGGAATCTCATGCTTTTAGACACATTCAACTGCAAAATGAATAGTTGTATAATTTTACATGATATGACATTTCTACTAAAACTCATATTTGTTTCTTGACTCATTGAATTACAACCATTATCCTTGGCTTCCAATGGGAGGATTTCACAGAGGGGTTCTTATAGCCACTGAATATATCTGTATCAGAAATAGTGTGGCAGAGATCGTCCCCCTTAACTTGGAACTTGTGAGGGTGCACCTTGAAATCTGGGTTCAGTTTTGAAAAGGGCCCCTCGCTTCAGGAAGAACATTTTGGTGCTGGAGAAAATCTGGTGGATTGCCAGTTAAAAATTTTCTTTTCATGCAAGCAGGAGAATTTTTCCTGGTGCTTTCTTTTCCTGAATTCCTGGTGAGGGGAAAAACCCACCATCACCCTATTTCCTTTCCATTCCTTGTTATTCCATTGCACTACAAGAAGAAAAGATTTATTCTTACGTGTACTGCTGGTGTTATTGTCCCACTCTCTGAAGCTCTTGATTTGAGGCCCACCCTTTGTGGATCTGAATACTTGCTGCACGGAGCTGAGATTCCCTCTACGCTCCCAAAATGTTACAGCATACAGGCTTCTTGCAGAATCAGACCTCCTGTACACACAGGAGCTCCTGAGCTCTAGGTTTCTGTTCTAAAGCCTCATGCTTAGGCTGAAAATGTAAGATGACAAGGGACCTGTTTTGAATCTTTGTCTAAGCCGCAGATGGTACAGTGAGAATAGGCTGTACTATACCATACATTACCTTGATTTATGTGAAACATCGCATATTGATGCCTTTATAGACAGCAACTTAGTGTTTCAGAGGAGTCTGCATGTTACAAAAAGGGCAGCAGGTGTTATTTAGACTAAATTGACCTTGAAATTGATTTCTTTATTTTATGACTTACTGAGGGGAGATTAATACTTTTTTTTTTCCTGCAGCCTGAAACAATTTACATGGTAATAGAAGGCAGAGTCAGTCAAATAAATTGCTGGAAGTAGTAGTGTTCCAAGAAAGAAAATATGGATCTTACTTGCATTGATTCTTTCTATCCCTGGGGAGTAACTGAGACTTTAACACTGGGGAAAGACTGCCAAAATTTATTTTTCCATTAAAGGCAGAAGAATTGATAGTAATGTCTGTAAGCTGACATTTACTCTTAACTTGCAGTTCAAAGGATGAGGAGAGGGATGTGCCCCATGTAAGATTTAGGGAGCATTTTAATGCTATCTCATGATTTCTGTAAGGACAGATGGATAGAAGTGGAAATCATAAGAAAGTTTTGGAAAGCCTGATGTGGAGACAGCACAACTGCCCTTTTTAGAGCAGAACAGACCTTGATAATAGCCTGAAAGTGGTTGTTGCAATTCCACCTTTGAGTACCAAGCAGAAATCACCTCAAAATACAAAGGTTCATGAAAACAAGAGACCATAAAGAAATTACCTGGAAGGAGGCACTGATAGGAACATGAAGTATAGTTCTGTAGGAGGCAAAAGTTTTTCTTTATTGTGCTGCCATGAATGCTGCAATGCTGAAGTGATGTAATTTCCCTTCCATGTAGGCTCCAAGAGAAGTGCATAGTTAAATGATCTGTTGGTGGCATCATACTTTGCATAACCAGAACATATATGAGATGTTATTATTGACATATCACTGCAAAATGAGAGTGCATGCAACTCCACAAAACAATTTTTTGTTTTAAATACAAAAATACCGTATCAGAATAAATCTTATACGTTGAAATCATTTGGATCATGTTGGGGCTGGGAGTGGAGAATTAATCTTTTTTTGTCTACCCAAAAGCTGCACGTGGATGCTATTACTGCAGCTGTAGCGAGTGAATGATTACTCTGATCTTTGTAATACAAGTGGAGGAGATTGGTGTTTGGCAGAAACCAGTCTGTCCAGGCTCAGCTTCTGGCACTACTGGGGAGGGGACTTGGGCTTTTCCTAACAGTCTTAGATTAGTTTGGACTATTGCTGGAATTTTCTGTCCCCTTAAAAATAACTTTTGCCTGAGGCATCTTGCTAATTTTGCTTTTATTTTCTGTCTCAACATGCCCTGGATTATCACAAGTGCCAAACATGTTATTAATATGGAGCCCATCACAAGCTTTACAAGTAGGTGTCCCATAGCAACATTGGTCTAAAGCTGTTTATTAATTTGTTACTGGTTCACAGAGCTGTGTAATGGTTGGAAATAAGCTGTAGCTGGGGGGGAGGGGCGTGGAGAATATATGTATATATATTTGCAAAATACTTGTTTAAAATGGCATAGTTATCTGGAACTGAGGGCATTGCCTTCTGGAGAGAGTTGTGCAGAATAAAACCCGCTCTCCTTGTACATCTGCCAGCCTGTCTTGCTAGAGAGATTCCCAAGAGCAACACCCATGCAAAATGGTTAACTTTGGGGTTTGAATTTATATATTGGCTTTTACAAGCACTGTGAAACTATGATCTAAGGTCAGCCACACAACATACAGCGAGATAGCTCTATAAAAAGAACATGCTGATTAGAAGACAGAGTGGAAGGTAAAGGCATTGAGTAGAGTAATTGAACATATATTCTACTGTACCTCTATGTACTTCCCATTTGTATGATGTGCATAATAAAGCATGTGGGTGTGGAGTGGCTGAACTGGGGGAGGTAGCAACAAAATAGAGTAGCTAAGGTGAGGAAAAGAAGAAAGCAGGAGAGTGAAATGAGTAAACATGAAGAAAGCCTGAAAAGGTAGAAAATGCACAGCTTACGGGTGAGAGAGCAGTGGGAGAGGATGTGGAAGCACTATTAAATTATGCAGAGGCTAGAAAACAGGACAGATGATCTGGTTGGTGTTTTTTGTTTGATGTCAGTCTTCGAGAGTTTGTGGCTTCTCAAAGTGGTCAAGTGACTGCTTTCTTTTGTGGGAAACGGATGCAATTTGACTGTAGGAATTTGTCTGTTGGAGAATTTTGACGGTAGCTTGGCATATCTCTATGTCTTGTAAAGACACTTCCTTGGTATTTCCCATGAAGTAGTCAATGTATATGGTAGCCAAGTTGATCAAGGAGCAACTTTGCAGGAACTAGTAAGCTAAATTGATGCTCACTGCATAAGAAGGTCCTTTTGTGACTTGACTTGTAATACACCGAGGAAAAGTTAAAAATGAGAATATTTTTGATACCAGGAGAGATGTCGGGTTTTTTTTTGTAGCCCATAAGTGGTTTTTTATGCATAATTGACAAATGTGGTACGTGAGAAAGTGGTGTAGTCCCCCATATATTAGAAGTTGAAATGCTGAAAGGTCATGCAGTGAAGTACCACAGAATTGCTATCAACTCCCTGAAATATGCTCTGTCTACTGAATCGTAGTACGTATCCTATAAATAAAAGATCTAGAAGCTTCATAGCTGGAGGCATACTTGAAATTAATAATAATAATTGAAAGAAGTTTGGAGTGGTTACTTTTTTTCTGTCTTTGCCAGATATGCCTCAATTTCAGCTTTTCAGACTTTCCCTCCCTGCATATCTTCACTTCAACATGCGGGAAGGGCAAGAGAACAGGAGGCTAGTCCTGGGAGACCTTTTCAAAATAGAATTATGACTGTAATGGCTGTACTCATTAGGGAAGAGATAAAAATTTAACATGCTAGCTACTTTCTAACATGCCCTTTTAAAAATAGTTCTGTTTTAATTACTGACTTGAGTCTTGCACTTTTATTTATTGTCTGTGTTTAGGCACTGTGGCACTTCTATAATCTACTTCAAAACCTCTCTAAGCCTTCGTCTCTCTATTGTATTAACAGCAGCACAGTTTATTCTCACACTCTCTGTACTGAATATTCCTTTTTTTTTTTTTCCCTCTTTTCTGCATTCTGGTCTTTTCAGTTGCAACTGCAAAGCCTTCAAAAGATGTGCACAAGCTCTAAACTGCTTTGCATCCGCACTTGTGGAATGCCAGTTTGGATGCAGAGAAGCTTCACGAGGGATAGAAAATTAGAAATTTCACCCAGCTTTTGGGTGGACCCAAATGTAGACCAGTCTGCAAGGATGGTTAGCCAGCACAGCCACGAGCCTGCCTGCCTGTGCAGCCTGTGCTGTACTGGTTTGAAACATAATATGGCTGCTTCCAAGCAGGCAAATAAACCAGGATCCTTCTAATGGAATATAGATTAATTTTTTATCTGGTACCAAAAGAATTTGGCGTGGCTGAGAAACTGTCATCCAAACTTCCATGGGAGGCTGTGCAGTCCTAATTTAGGAAGTGTACTGGACCTTTTTAACTGAGCTTTTGAACGGCAGTAGCTGTAGCATCTTCCTGTCCTTTCCACTCACACTCTTCTCAAAGCAGGGTAAGAATACTAGCCTTTTTGGGGAGCATTACAATAAAATAGGTGTGTAATTTTATAAAAAGGGTCTAGTGAATACAATGAATGGCAGTGAAAATCTCTGTAATCATATGATTTACTAATGGCTCCTCTGATCCTAATTACGGTGGTGCTCAATGTTGATCTTTATTCCTGTTACAAGTGCAAACAATTCTGACTTTTTTCTTTTTTTCCTTCTCTTTCTATTCAGGACTATAAATCTGATGTGATGAGTCTGGTTCCCAGTGCCAAGAACAGTCCTCAAGGTCCAGTAAGTAGAAGCATTTTGCTGAATAGATTAAATTCTGTAACTGAGTTTAGATCTTCTTTTAAATTGTTCCTGTCATCAATCATAGGAACCAATTTTTACCTGTGACACCTTTCTGCTTTAGAAGTGACTGCACATGAATTTGCTTAAATGCTCTTTAATACTTGAATATACAGTACAGCAAAGATCTGTCCTGCCACACTGAACAGAACGGATTAGAGTCATTGCAGTGTAAGTTCATTAGTAGCCCAGTGAATTTATCTTGTGTACCACTAACTGTATCATACCCGTGTACAGACTTGGCTTGGGGTGGTGTTTGCTCTGCAGGGGAGGATAGCCTGTGAGTAAACTGTAGGCTGGGGTACAGCTGCAAGGCCCCCTGTGATTCCATATTGTAGTGATGTCCCAAAAAGAAAATTAAAATTCGGACAGGTTCAGTGGTGTGTCAAGACCAAAGTGTTCCTGAGAGTAAAGCCACTGTTTGCTTGAAAACTGAGTAGGACCAGACCAAGAGGAACTACCTTACACTGTCTTAGAGGACCGAAATAGCCTTGTCTGTCTCTACCCTGCACCTATCCTTCTTCATTTGCCTTGTACTATTAGCACTTGGCAGGAAGTAAGTGTACCAGAAAATGAGTTTATGCTAAGGTGTTATAGGCCTGATTTACAAAGATGCTGATGATATTCAACTCCATTTGATAGCACTAAGAGTTCATCATTCCTTGCAGTCAAGTCCCTTTTTTTTTTTTAATCTCTCTAAAACACTGACATTATGCCATAGGGCCTTTTGAAGTTTCTCCAGTTGGGTGATGCCAGTAAGTGCCATTACATCATTCATGTTTAGGTTTTGGTGGTTTGGTTTTGGTGTTTTTTTGTTTTGTTTTGTTTGTTTGTTTTTTTGGTGTGGTTATTTATTTCTTCTGCTTATCTAGATTGTATCCCCCCAGACTCTGAGGTTGTAGGAATGTGGATTTATGACAGAATCAGGAAATACACAATATTTCAAGTGTTTGGCAAACCATTTTTTCCTCCTTGCAGGCATGATTAATGTTATTTTTAACATGAACCTTAAATATGAAAAATTCCTCAGAAGGAGGAGGTGGTTGGACTGCTTCCAAGTGAACACTGGCTTTGAAATCACTGCCTTTTGAAACAGCTTGGCCCCATTAATGTAAATATAAAAATATATTGGAAGATAAAAATATCTGCAGAAGATTTTTAATTTACCTGATGATGTTTTGACAGAATTCTCTTTTTTACCCCATCTATTAAGCTTTGGAAGAATATGTTTTCAGAAATTCTGCACTGACACTGATACTTTACTCCTGCTAAAGCAGCTTTTGAAAGTTTTAATAGCTTTTCTGTTCAGTTGTCAAAAGTTAACTTGTAAAATAATGTTGTGAGAGGTAAAAGTTTATTTTTTAGAAACTTCTTTTTTTGTGCTTCATATATTTGCATTGAAATTAGGTTTGTATTGGTTAAAAATGAATGTTTTGAAGAATGATGTAGTGTCTTTCTGGCTGAATGTATTTTTATAAAATTGAAAATGGTCTGCTACAAGTTCAAAACAACTTTTTATAAAGACCTGTGATTTTATATTGAAATCCTTTCTTTTCCCCTTAATAGAAAAGAGGTCAGGAAGGGGTGGGGTAGGGGCTTTAGAAAATTTGTTGGATGGTTGAATACTATGGTGGTGGTTGTTGTCTGTAGAAAATATCCTCAAACTTCAAAGTACTGCCTCAAAATCAGGATTTCAGTTGTCTTGCTTGAGCTTCAGTAACATAGACCTTTAATTATTGCTTTTTTTTCTTATTTTTGGGTGAGGGGAAGAGTTATAAAGCCAAGTTTAGCAGTGCATTTAGATCTGCCAAAGAGCATTATGATGGGAAAAGGGTTCCATGTTTTCCATGATAATTCTGATGCCACACAACCATGAAATAAAAAAATGAGTTAAGAGTTGAGCTTATTTCTCTAGAAATTACACTGTCTCTGCTGTTGTTTGGAAAATTGTTTGTTGTGATGGATGAGAAGGAATACATAGATTTTTCAAATGTGTTGCCAGATCATTGCTTATAGAACAATCTGGTAATAAAAAGAGAGTTGACAGATGAGAATTTAAATGGATCCGAGAATGAATTATTGAGTAATGCCCCAGTTCCAGAGCCTGAAGGGCTTATTTCCAGGTTTGGTGGGGTTTTTTTTTAATAATTGTTGGCTGCTTTCCTGCTCTTAGTGACAGATCCTATACGAAAGTCTAATGCAGCTGAAACTCATAGACTGACTTTACTTCCATAATTGGGGCTTTACTGAAATGGCTGAAGTAACAGTGATATAAAACTACAGTGCTAACGTGGTGGTGAATCAGATCTGTCAAACTTCACCTTTCTTGATAGCTATAGCTGCTTAATAGATTGTTTGTTAAATAATTCAAGATGTTTTCATTAAGCTGAGTGATTGTGCCTTTTAAAACCTTTCTTTTGTTCTTAAATCTCATCAGGCAATCAGTTATACCTGTGGTGCTAAGAAAATATAAGTGAAGAAATTACTATTGGAAAGCTTTAGGGAGGTGTCAAATGACCAGAGCTACCAGAATCTGAAGGGCTGTATTTGGGTTGGATTCTGCCATTACTGTCCCTTTTCTTATAGCTTGCTCAAATTGCTGTAGTATTCTATCTGCCATGTCATACCCTTCTTTGGTCCTGTCCCTGCCTCAACCATAGCTCAGGGAAGATGAGCTTTATTGTGAGGGCTTTCTTCCACTGTGCTTCCAGAGGGATATAAGCTCTGGCAGGAGATTGTCAGCAGAGGTTGAGTGTTGGGTTGTGCCTTTAATCTCTGTTGGTGTAGCCTGCGTTCACAGGGCTCTGAGCACATGTGGATCCAGGCTCTGGATGTAAATGTGGGCTATGAAATTGAGTGCTGTAGTGGGACCAGTATGAAACAGGTCCTGAGGCTACCCCTTGAATCCTGCGTTCAGTTTTGGGCCCTCACTCCAAGGACATTTTGGTGCTGGAGCATGTCCAGAGAAGGGCGGTGAAGCTGAGGAAGGGTCTAGAGCACAAGTCTGGTGAGGAGCAGCTGAAGGGACCTGGGGTTGTTGAGCCTGGAGAAAAGGAGGCTCAGGGGAGACCTTCTCACTCTCCACAAATCCCTGACAGGAGGTTGGAGCCAGGTGGGGTCAGTCTCTTCTCCTGAGGACACGTGACAGGACAAGAGGAAATGACCTCAAGTTGTGTGGGGGGAGGCTCAGGTTGGACCTGAGGAACAATTTCTTCCCTCAAGGGCTGTCAAGGGCTGGCCCAGGCTGCCCAGGGCAGTGGTGGAGTCCCCACCCTGGAGGGGTTTCAAAGCCGTGGAGATGGGGTGCTGGGGGACATGGCTTAGTTGTGCCCTGGCAGGTGCTGGAGAAACAGCTGGACTAGATGATCTTAAAGGTCTTTTCCAACTAAAATCCTTCTGTAATTCTGTGATTCCTATGCTACCTGAAAGTCTCATTCCTGCTTATTAAAACTTCACATTTCCTAAATTGGTTTTGCTTTTTCCCCAGTCTCCATTTCTCAAATTCTTGTCTATATATTGATATTTGATAACAAATATCATGCACTGTTTTTAATAAGAGATGCTGGGAAAAGGTACTAGGAGTAAAATAGGATTTTTCAGGGTAATTCAGTAGGGACAATAATGATTTTTGCTGAGAAATGAAATCGCTGCAAGAATCGTTGCCTGTGATCTGAATAGAAATGTGCTACCTCTACCTTATGTTACTTTATCTCTCCTGCTGCTTCAGAAGAGTTATCTATTAGCTGGCGTTAACGCAAAAAAACCCTGCCCTGATTTTCTTTAAATTTTAGATTTCTACTGAATGGAATGTATCTTAGCAGCAGTATTCTTAGGGGGAAAAAAAAAAATCACTACCAGAGACAAGAATAAAATTGAAAGGAAAACCAGCTCCTCCCTAAGCATCATCACAGAGCATTTGGAGGATATGTTGGGCGGGAGGGGAGGTTCTGAGCAGGGCAGAAGGAGAAGTACATCGCGTAGATAGCACAAATGGTAGTGTAGAACTGAGCTAACTTCTCAGAGGTAAAAAAAGAAGTGGTGAAAAATCTAGATTTTTTTTTTTTTTTTACATTCTTAGCCTAACCTAGAGAATTGCTGCAAAATACAAGAATATTCTTTACAGCTCGATCTTGTGGATTTGAGAGTATTTCATGAGTTTCACTGCATGTGAACTGAATTCAGAACGAGCTGAAAATTTTGCCTGAGATGCCTAATAACATGGGGGAGATTTTGTATCACAAGGTCTGGCTTCTTTTGAGTACCCCGGCCCCTGACATCCCTTGCTGCATGTGGTAAGTGCAGCCTCCCCAGCAGACAAAACAGGCAAACCTGGGGTGGGTCGGAGATGTCGCCTTGGCCAGTGAACCGGCCTCATGGTGATTAACTGTTGCTTCAGGGTCTGGACTCTCAGTCTGTTTCCTCTGGGCTTGTCCCCCGTAACCATTTAGAATGACCACGGAGTACCCTCGACTGGGCTATAAATGAGGCCAGGCCTAAGAACCAGTTGAGGTGGTTCTCAAAGAGCAGCCGGCCTGGCAGTGGGAACCTCCCCTGGGCCACATGTCAGTCCAAGGACAGGGATTGAGTGAGCCTTGCCCTGCCTTTGGGTGAATGCCATCCTATGCCATCCTGGGCACTCCTGTGGTGGAGGTTTCCCTGTTAGGAGTGAGTGTGCACCTTTTTTGTTTCATCTTTCCTCCTTGTTTAGGAGTTAGTTGTGTAGTAGCTAATTCCCAACAGATGTCTGAATATGTATCTGGTCAGGCTGGGCCACTTTGGTTGTAGTAAAACCCTAGTTTTTGATGGCAGCTGCTGTTTTTTCTTGTGGATGCCTCCATGACACCGATAGGAAAAGTTAGAAGCAGTTACATAACTGTGACTTTTATTCCTTGCCTCTTTATTTCTTTACACTGTTATTGCCCATTGTGTTTGCACATGGCTGTGGTTTTCTTTTATCACATCATAGGAGTTGTCCCAGTGGCTAGAGGATGCCTGTTAAGTCCATGTTAACTTGAAAATGCTTCAACATTATTTAGATGATGAGCTTCTGCTAGTCTTACGGGTTCTATAGAGAAAGACCTGAAATTATAAATGTTACTTAATGATAAATGAATACAGTTCAGCTATTCTTAAATTTAGTCTGCTGTAATGTACCGATCCCCTTTTCCTCTTCCAACAGGTTATGACTTGCGTGGTATTATTAAATTAGACGCACACCTTGCTGAATGTTTATTATCAGGGGTTAGCCTTGCCTAGAGCAGTAATGGTGTGGATGTCTAGAGTTGTAGGTGTTTGATTATCCTTAGAAAAGCAGATCTCTAGGATAAGTTGAAAGGTTGACATTTTGACTTTTCAATGATTAAATTGAAATTTGGTGTCATCTCGGCTGGTGGCAGAGGTGATAGAAAAAGCAGGACAAGGCTGTGTCTGTGGGAGAGTTGTATAAAAGTTGCATAGAAGCTGACACAGAAGTTAGCAGCACTAAACTGTTTGTGGGGTGGAGTGTGCTCCCGTAGAAGGAATGTGAGAAACTACCAAATAGGCTGTAAATATGTTTCATGCAGCAGTTCTGTAAATCTCCACTTAGATAAATTAGAGGGACACTAAAGGGAATGTGATAATTTTGCCCAGTTTTTCCTTTGAATCTTTTCCTTTTTCTTGTTTTTCAGTCAGGGGTGTACTTCTGGAAAACAAATGAATAAAATTATTGAAATTGTATAAATATTTGCACTAGCAAGAGACTAACTATTGTATAGGTGCCCATCAAACACATTCTAGGTAGCTTTTATGAGAATCACATACCATTCATTTTGGTGCTTTTATCATTCTCTTAGAGACAAATAGACGCATCATTAATTTAAGAAGTATTTATAGTTCAGTTATTATTTTCTCTGGTTTTCTTTTATATTCTTTTCGCATTAGTGATGTTTGCAAATTATCAAAACCTGGAATTTAAAAAAAAACAACCCAACCAACATAGAAATCATGCTTTTAAAAGCCAGCAATAAAAAACTTTTGAGAATTCTGATGGATGAGAAATATAAATTAGGAAAAAACCCAACCCACAAACAGCCTACACACCCCAACAGCCTTTTTTGTTTCCCCTTTGTATCTTTGCTATCACTTTTATATATGCATTGCAATGTTTATTAAGAGCCAACTTATGAATAGTAATTTTCTGCCTTTTTTGAGGTGACTTTCAGTAGGACCATATGTATTGCATAATAGCACACCCAGGATTTTAGGTATTACAGTAAACTGAAATCTCATCAGGGTACTTCCCATTCCATACTTTCTGTCACTGGGGAATGACCATGGTGATGAACGGTGGGATTTAAAGCGTGATGACAAGATGCCATCTAGTGACAATTTGTAGGAAATTGTTGTTCACAATGTATATTTATGGAAATGTTTTTTCCTCTTTTTGAGGGTTCAAAGATTGTACTTGAGTAGAAATTTCACCATCATCATATTATTCAGAAGTTGTTTTTCTGGAAAAATGTTTTGCACAATTTCTGCTATATTGAATGTGGGATGCTGGTACTCGGTTCCTTTGCTTCTTCCTATCCTGCTTCTGGTTTTGCTTTGCAAAGGCAAATAAAGTTGCAAGTGCCTCCCAAATCATCTGACCCCTCTGGTAAACATAAAGTGTGTTTCTTGGTGCATTTGGTGGAGTAGCCGTTTAGCAGTTCTACCCTTACTTGACAGAGAATATATGCAGTAATGGTGGAAGAGAAACTATTTTGAATATAGAAAGTTTGTTTTTTGTTTCTTCTAATAAAACCCTGGATTAAATTAAACTTGTGAGTATTTCTGTATTTTTTTTTCCTCTTCAGTATTGGAAGAAATAAATTTATTTTTTATTAATTCAGTTGCTGGTTAGAAATATCAGGTACATAAAATATGTGGGGTTATTGTCAGGACAGTTGTTTCCTCTTACTGGGAAAACACCAGTAAGAAGGAGATTGAAATTAGGCACCTATTGTTTAAGTAGCACACTCTGTTGAATGGTGCAGGTCTTCTGCTGGTAATAGACATATATAGTTTCCCTGTAAGTGCCAAATCTGATTTGGAGAATGAGTCTTGCTGCACCCTGGGAATATCATATCTGATGTGGGCTCATTTTGTTCCAGAGGTAATCTTTATAGTGGGTTACCCAAGAGCGCACAGCAAAGATTGAAGTCTTGGCCATGCTAGCACGAATGTGCAAGGAAAATACCCATGTCTTTACCAATGTCAAATGACACCACATTTTACAGAACAGAATTTTGACATCTAAGAGTTCAAGTCAACAAAGTCCAGAACATGTCAGGTACATCTCTGAAACCGTCTGTAATCGCTGCCATCTCACGTACTTCAGAGGCAACAGAATGGTCTGTTACAAACTACTTTTCTCAAAAAGAGTGTCTGTTTACAAAAAGTAAGATAACTGATGGAGTGATTTCATGAACGTCCTCATACCGCAGAGTACTTGCAGAAATTCTTAACCTGAACCTGTGTGAACAGTCCATTTGAGAAAGATCAAAGCATTTCATAAGAGGCTAACATTTTAGCAGTAATCCATCAGACCAGAATAAGGATTTGTGGTGTACCTGTTTGAATAGACATCTAGAATATGTCTGCATGCAAATGAGTTTATGACAAATAGAAATTATGTGCAAAAACTAAAATGATTTAATTTGCGATTTCTGTATTTGGAGGTTTTGATAGTCCAAATGCTTTTAGGTTAAAGACCAAATGGCCGAAAATAGAGTGTTTTAATGTTATTATTTGTAAAGAAAGACTCTTTATTTCTTCTAAAAATATTGATTCTCTCTTCCCTTTGCTTTTCGTGTAGTTCCACAGGAGCTGTGAAGGAAGTGTGTATGTTGAGAGATTTGCTTCTGAGGAAATAGCTAAACACCTATTTAATGCAGAATAGTATTAAAAAGAAAGCAGAAAGAAATAACCTCTGAAAAGCAATCTTGTTGTATTGACATTTTTAAAAAAGAAAGGGTATATGGGAGTAATTGAAGCAATTGTACATTCTGCATGTTGCTCATCAGTGTTTTCCAATTTACATCCCAAGAAAACTACCAGTAATTTCCTGCCTAAGAAAGATAGAAAGTGGTGTTAAGAGCATGACAATGGTTATGCTTGGAGAGACTATAGTGTATGATGTTTTATTCTATGGCCAGTAACAGGTATTATAAGCCTATAATAAGAACAAGCAGATGTGCAATAATATTTAATATAATCCTAAATTTCTCCAAGTTATGACTTGAATATAGTGGCTTCTTAAGGAAGTCTCCTTTTTTGCCTTGAATAACTTGTAATAAACACTTTTCCTTAGATTTTTCTCTGTGTTTTGAACCTGTGCATCTTGTTGGCATCTGTGGTGTCCTTAATTCTCTTTTGATCCCTCAGTAGAATGGAACTTCTGCCTGCTTGGGGAATACACGCAGTTTCTCAGTTGCTACTGTTTTATTTTAAATTCATATATAACATTGGAAGAAATCCGCTGCTTCTTTCTTTTTTTGTATGCAAAAAGTCATGGTAGAATAATTCAGAATTACTGTATGTATCTAAATATCTGGTTTATGCCACAGGATTTTTGATTATTTAAAAGTCACTGAAAAATCTCGCATGAGTAAGCTTGCCAGTTTACAGTGAGTTGTAGCTGTTAGTAATTTCAAATATTGTCAGAGTAAACTGTGGGTTTGATTAAACATTTCTATAATGATGTTATCAAGGCCTCAAGCATCTGAAATATGGTAAACAAATGTGTGAAAGTGCCAGTAAAGAGAAAAGTAAAACTGTGAGGCCTGAAGTGGATGTGCCAGAGTGTGGGTGTTTGTTGTTCCATCTCCATTAATGAAACACTTCCTAAGTGTAGCAACAAAATGTGAGTCACTGGAATGAATGCAGGGAACCAGGACGTAAGAGACTGGAATCTGATCCATAGATGCCTAATAGCAGCAATGAATGGTGAAGTTCTTTTTAGAAAGTCTCTGAGGAAGCTTAAAATACCAGCTATGTAGCTTTTTTTTTTTTAAACGGAACCATGAATCTAACATTGCTGAAAAATTAATTGCCTACAATTAGGCAATAGATCTAAAACCAATTTAAAAAAAAAAAAATCTAATTAAACAAATGATTAACAAAGGAATTTAAAGAAAGATGTTGCAAATCAGTGAAATGGAACTGAAAACCAGAAATGGAATTCCCCACTTTGAGAAGTAATGTGTCCTGGGAAGATGAACTTGCATTGAATCCTTCTGCATAAGTGAGCGGTGTTTTAGGTCTCGATCAGCGAGATGAAAGTTTTGAGATAAAAAGTGTCAGTGTAGAAGAAAAATACTTATGGGGAAAAATGGCAACTTACTGCCTCACAGTTAAGATCTTCTCTGTTACTGCCAGTGACATAAATATCTGTGATTTTGACAATCTGTTCTAATATTCATAATGCCAGCTTACTCAGGAAACAAACTAATTCCTAGAGAATGCTGAGATAAATATTCCATACTGAACTCCTGTTAGTGTCGTATACTGGGGCTAGTCTTGACTCATTGCCTGAGTGCAGGTGGAAAAGTTAATTGACATTAACTAAAGTCAAATTATCCTTTTAAGCTTGCATGCTGTTTTTCCTCTTTCATTGAAGTTGTACTATTGTCAGATTTGTTTTATACAGAAAGTAGAATTGGTATTTTTAAACTAAAAAATAGTCTACTTATTTACCAATAAAAATATTTATTTACCCTAATGAGGGGGCAATGCTTTGACAAGAGAGTCTTTGAAAGGTGCTATAAAGAAAGCAGTTATTTTAATTTTTTAATAAATATTTTCTATTTTCTGGCCAAAAATGTTCCATTTAAAATCAAACTCTGTGTAGAGCTACACTGTTTAGATCACTGTATTTACAAGGAGAAGGACCAGTGACCTGCTTGCCACTGTATGCTTTGGAGTGTGCTTTTTATTCTATTGAAACTTTACACACATAAAATCACAGGCAGAAAAGAATTCAGCAGATACCAACACGATGAGATTTCTCTTTATATCAGAGTTTAGGTGGGTCTGTTTGTGCTTTTTCTCTTGTAGAGCAGCTAATAAACAGGTCCTGATCCACCTAGAAAGTATTTTCACCGTACTGTTTTTCACCAGCTGCAGAACTGCGACAGGGCTGGGATGGCTGCAGCTTGGCGAGGGGTTTTCCCTTGGAGAGAAAGGGTGAATCTCCACCCAATGGCAGATGATCCTTAGTACTTAAATCACAGAAATTCCATAGGCATGGAACATTTCTGGTGATGTCTCTTTTCAAGGAAGCTGCTTTATATGCTCTCTGCAGAGCTGTAGGATGTGGATTTCGTACAGCCCAAGGTCAACAACAAAAGCTCAGTCCAGCAGTATTGAAAACACCTTCCTGGAAAGGGTGAAATTTTACTGTTTGTCTTAATCATTGGGAGTAAATATTTAAATAAACAATGAAGAAGTTCCTTTTTTGTTTACCTTTCTGTGTGTGAGTCAGATCCCCCTTTTGTGTGTGATGGCAGTGAATAACTGCAACAGCAGATGCTAATTTATATGAAGTATTCATGAAAGATGTGTTTGCAGCCTTTCAGTGTTATGTCCCTAGTACATTAAAAATACTTTAAGAGACTATACTGGGTGCTTCCTATTAATGTTAATTTTCAGAGTATTTTTATTTTTTTCTTCTGAGTCCTAAATATGTCTTTGTGAATTCCTTTGCCCCTTTCTCTTTCTCAGTTAAGAGCACATTTATTCACTTGAAAGAACTGGGACGGAACCATTGTCACATACATATCTCCTGCAGTCTATGATTAAAAACCTCAGTGGAAGTCTGGCATGTTTGGATGTCCTCTACTTAAGGATGTAGCCACTGGCCTTTTAGCACTTTATACAAATAAGGCAGCTTTTTTGGTGCCACAGGAAAAAAGTAATTTATTGTAGCTATGCAGCTGAGATTTGTGCAAGTGCAGCCAGTGTTTTTTTGGTTTTGTTTTGTGAAAATATTGCAATAAATTATTATGGGCATCTTGAAGGAACTGTCATGGCTCACAGTGATGTGACTGATAATTGCAAAAAGTAGCTTTTTGTGGAATTTTTGGTAATCTCTAATACAGAAATTTACAGGATAAAGCCTCAAAATTCTTCTGTATTGTGGAATCCTACAAACCCGTGCTTGTGATACTTATATACATGTGAACCAGGTAACCCTTTAGGTCATGACAAAGGGTTATAAAAAGCAAAAGTATTCTTCGTGACAAACCCAATAAATGACGGTCTAGAATTGCCAGAGTTATCACAGGTCACTGAACAGTTGACCTGAGTGGGAGAAAAGAATGCAATTAATTGATTGCCTTTTTTTAGGAAGATAGCCACTAAAGAATGAGGAGAAATACCCTATTGCCAATAGTATTTGTATTGTAAACCAAAACCCAGTACACAAGAATGCCAACCAGCCATGGGCAGGAGCTCCTTGTCTAGAGGTAACAAAGTCTATGTAGCACATCATCCTAAATGGATAGAATTAAACAGAAAGCAGGTGAAAATGGAGTTCAAAGCAAATGGCATGATTTGGGTTTTTGAGAGGGCCTGATTACAAAGGCCGGGAGTGAAAGGATGAGGAGCAGTGTTTTTAAATTAGAAGAGAGTGGATTTAGACTGGATGTAAGGAAGAAGTTCTTTACCATAAGTGTAGTAGAGCATTGGAACAAGTTGCCCAGGGAGGTGGTTGAGGCCCCATCCCTGGAGACATTCAAGGTGGGGCTGACAGGGCTCTGAGCACCCTGCTCTAGTTGAGGATGTCCCTGCTTTCAGCAGGGGGTTGGGCTAGGTGACCTCCAGAGGTCCCTTCCAACCCAGACGTTTCTATGATTCTATAAAAACAAGATTATGTTGAACTGTCTTTGCAAAGGACTAGATCTTACATGCACTGGCAAAGCAAGGAAATTTTTAATCTACCTTCTTCCCATTGTGAATAATGTAACTGAAAGTGGGTAGCAGAAATCAAGTATAATGACAGATGTCCTGTTCTCACATATCAGTGCCCTTTCATCAGATTCCTCATGCCTGAGATATTCCCCTTTCCCCCACCCCCATGCCCCTGAAACTATGAGGACTGTATTTTTTTTAATTCCGGAATTATGTGAAAAGCTGCACTTTTAAAAGGAAGTGGGTTACCTGAAGCTCAAGTTCTGTGCGTGAAGACCGTAGTATTTGAACATCTTTTCCAAACTGTGAGAGGATTGCTATGCTATCCTGCAATCTTTGTGGACAAAATCTTTTAAGCTTCCTTTATTTTACCAGGATTGGGCAGGGTAGATGGAGTTTCTCAAAGAAAAACCTTCACCAATTTCATGCTGGTAGTGTTTTGGTTTTTTACGTCTTTTCAGCCCCATGTTTGGCTGTGCATTGTAGTCTTGTTGAACTTACTCTCTAGAATGAAAAACTCTGAAATCCCCAGTAATTATAGCAAAATTCTGCAGCTTGACCTTGATTTCTTATAGCATGACTTGATTTTACCAATTCCTGATTAGCTGTATTAGCAGATTGGCATAATTCCTACCAGCAGATTTTCTGTCCCACTGTTGATAAATGAAGCCACTATCCCTTTAGTTAACATGGTCTCCCTGAGGACTATTATGGTGTCAACAGCATTTTGAAAAATTGCCACAGAACTAATAAGGACAGGGAAGTATAAGCATGCCCATTTCATACATCTGCTTTTCTTTTGTCCTTTTTTTTTTTTTTTTACTTACTTTGTACTCCTCTCAGTCTTGGCTGAGCCACTTAAAGAGGAATAGCTCTAGAAGATTTATTTTCACTAGTATTTCTCTTACCTGGTTTTGATATTTTAGGAATACCAGTTCAAGGTAGGATTAATTGGAATGGAAAATTGAAGGTTTCTGTCTTCTGATTTGTAAAAACTCATACCTGATATTTTTATAGAGCATTTATTCCTGTAAGTTGAGTAACCTCTTAACACTAGGTGCCATCACTGCATCCCATTGTACTGTTCTGTGATTAAGAAATCATAAATGTAACAAGGAAGATGGAATGTTTTCCTTCTTGGCCAAACAAAACATTGCTAAGCAAAGAACTTATTTCCTGAACATGATGCTGTTCTTTCATAATACAGAAAGATGTGTATCTTTTTAAAGAGCTTTTTAGGACACTTCAGTATTCTGTATTTCTACAGAAATGTGAAGATTTAGGATTGAGTCCAAGAGCCACAAACATTACCAGTGCATGTTGTGTATACAGTTCACCTTCAGCTGAGACACTCTTTCCTCTCAAAGACCTTCCATTTCAAAAACCCCTGGAGCTTCTGTACCCTATGATCCTAGAAAACTACCTTTCCACTGTGGGTCCTGTTTATCCTATTTCCTTTCCAGTAAATCAAGAAAGATGCTGCAGTAAATTTGCTCTCCTCAGGCTGAGAGTCCCTGCTGTTTCAAACTGCTGGTGTGTATTGACTCATTGAAATGACTCTGTAACAAGACTGCATTGATAGTACCAGGAAAGCGCTCTGGGGATATACAAAGCACAAACAATGAAATACACAATGATGGCTGAACCAGCCTGACAGCAGAATACTGAAGAGGGAATCATAATTTAGCACTATGGTATGTAAGGAGCTTGGGGAACTTTTGGTTTGTGGTATATTCTACCTGAAGTATGTAAAATCCTAACATGGAAGTGAAAAGATTAAGGTTGATTCATTTCAAAAGGGGTTAAGAGCAATACTGTAGAATAGCAAGCATTCAGAATGGGATGTTGAAATGAAAACCTCATTAGAAACATCTATCGGCAGCTCCTGAGATTGGAGTGTTCTGTGTGTGCATGGGGCTGCAGCACTGCAGTCATACATTCTTCAGTGGTTGGAAGTGGACAGGCAGTTGGCTTCAAAATTTACTCACTTCAAAAGTTCTATTTCACACTGAAATCTGTAAGCCGCAAGATATTTGGATTAAGATTTCTGCTTCAGTAGGTATTGAAGTAGAATATTTGGATTGTTAAGGAATTCAAAGAAATTATAATTTATTTGCTTCGTAAAGTACATTTTGTAGAATATTTGTAGTTTATTTAAACATGTGACATTGTCCTGAGAGCTGCTGGTGCTTAACTTGCTTCAGGGCTTCTAAAACCATGGTCCATATACTACTGGTGAATTATGAAGTCCCCAGCATCTGTCCCAGCTGCTTTGCAGACTGTACCAACCGCTCTGTTCAGATGTGCTGGTCGAAGGCATTCTTCCTAGTCACACTGCAGTATGGAGCTGCTTCCCGAGCCTTGGCACATGATCAAAAGGTGGCCCATAAGATGACAAAAACCAACCAACCAAAACAAACAAAAACGAAAGAAATGTTTGTTAATCTTTTGTTCAACCTCTGATGCAGTAAAAGCCTCTTATTTACCCTAGGCTTAATATGCACAAGTAGTCTGTATTAGGCTTTACCTTTCAGGTTCATCTGTAACACCATGCTTTCAAAGGACTTTTGAGCTGTGTGAGCATATATTCATATGACTGTCTGCCCGTTTGGATTGGTCTCAGTCTTTTTTTAGAGAAAATGTTTAGCAATAATCTCTTTTTTGGAAAATTCAGTGCAACATTATCATATGCTAGTTCCAAATGGATTTTTTTTTACTAGTTCTCTCAGTCTTGTGTAGTTGAATTAAGCCACTGCTGTCTGGTTGTTGCTTAGGCAACACAATTGTTTTGTGCTCTGTTCTGGAGATGATGATATAAAGCTGTCTTCCTACACAGTAGAGTTTAGAAGAAAATTTTAGGCATCTTAATCAACATGTACCTTTGAGAGTGTCAGTGAATATTTTCTGACTTTCACTCCCTATTTCTAGCATGGCGTTCATGCAGTAAAACATATATCTGAATCCTCACTCTAGGCACACTTGAGCCATTGATTGTAATTTTATATTTATTTTTATCATATTGTTTAAATCCCAAACATGTTAGCTTCTAGAAATGATCTTCCTTAGTATTAAAATGTTCATATAGCTCTTCTGTTAAGTAGGATTTTATTGACACAGAAGCCTCAAAACCTGAGTCAAAACACATTTTTGTTAGATGATAACCAAATCCAGAATGAAGACGCAGTTTCTGCTGTCCACGTTTTACAGCATCATTTCCTCCATGCTCTCTGTCGTGCAGATACTGAACACTGCCTTTCATGGAGAACCATCTCTGGAAATTTAGATGGAAACAAATGTTAATTTTCAGAGATTTAAGCTGAGGCTTTTTGTGTTCGTGTATACTGCTTGTCTCTGAGAATAGTGCATCGGAAATCTGAAAATCTAAGGTTAGACTGGGGTGGCCAGACAGCTCTGCAGGTCTAGTTGGCTACTCTGTGGCTAATCTGAAAGACAAAACAATAGCCATAGTCTTATTTTAGGGTTCTTTTTTCTTGCATAAAGAAACAAATTGAATGAAACTGAATGCAGATGTTGATGTTTTCTTTAAAAACTGCTACCACATACTGTTACACCACTGACCTTAATGTAGCTTCTTACACTTTTACCTTTTAAAGACATCCTACTATTCTCCAATGTCAAACATAACCTTTGTAGCAAAATACTCAAACTGTTTTGTACACAGAGGACCTTGTAAGGCTGGCAATTTTCTTGATGCAAATTTCAGAGCAAAATGAACCCATGAACTGAATTAGCAATTCAAAGAGGCAAAAGGTCATGGCAAGGAAACAATTAGAGCTTTTCCAGAGGTACTGGTTTGTAGTGTTACAGTACAAGTATGTGAATAGTTTGTTTTCTTTGGTTTCCTTTTTTTTCTTTAGAATAAATTGGCATATGACAAAAATGCTATTTATCTAAAGTAAATTAACGTATTAGAAGTGGAAGTGGTCCTTAGGACACTGGTTTTTGCTTTTCAGAAAGCTATGATGTCTAATCCACTGCAGTAGTAAATACGCAGCCACAGAGTGGTAGGGAAAAAGTGGGAGGGAAAACGAGCTTGCTAGAATAAGAACACTTGTAATTACAGAGGTGTTTTTTGTTTTGTTTTGTTTTTTTAATGTGAGGAGTGAACGTGCAGGGGAAAGAGAATGCCAGCCTGCAGAAATTAAACAGTTTTCAGTGCAGGTGATCATGCCTTTAATTTACATCGATTGACAGCCGTATTGTAAGATGAGGCCATGACAAGGTTCTTTAACCAGTGTACCTTTAGCTTTTGTCCTCAGTCATCACTGAAGTCTGATTCTGAAAGCATGTTCTTTCAGAAAAAGCTTCATTCTTTGAAGCTGTTTCAATATATTGAAATGATTATTTAGTTTTTTTGGATAACATGATGAATTTAGTGTGTAGGATGTGATGTTACTGCTGTGATGTTACTACTGCTTATGCCTCTGTTCAGAGAGGTTTCTGTTAATCTGTGCTTTTTCTCTGTGCTTTAGAAGTCAGTTTACTATTGTAACTTCACCTCTGTAAGCACTTCAGACTGATATGGTACGTGGGGTTTGGCACAACTGGGTTTTGATTCTTGACTGAAATAAGACACTAAGAGAATCTGAATATTATCAGGACATGCACATACTCATTTTAAAGATTGTTTTACATTTGCTTATTCATTTTTTTTCTTCACTTGCTGAGTTCCCTAGGTGCTGAGTTGCAAATATGTCCAAGGAGGGGTATCCTACACCCTCTCTGGACCTCTCTTCCAGTTTTTGACTATCTTCCTGATTAAAATTGTTTTCCTTCTTTCTAGTCTGAAGCTCCTGTATACGGGGCTATGTCTGCTGCTTCTTGTGTTGTCGCTGTACCTCTGTGAGAAGAACCTGTCTCTCTCCTGTACGCTGCTATTAGGTAGCTGAAGGGAGCTGTTATCTTCTGTTGGCCTTCTTTTCTTGAGGCTGGATAAATGCAGTTCTCTGAGTTGCTTCTGAGGCCTCCGTGCTACAGTCCCTGACCATCTTCATGGCCTCTGTGGGCCTTGTCCTACGGTATCAATGTCTGTCTTGTACTGGGAAGCCCCAGACTGGACAGAGGTGTGGTTTCACAAAGGCTGAACTGAGGGGAAGGATCTCATGTCTCAACCTGCAGGGCACAGTCTTGCTCATACAGCTTACAGTGCCCTCCTAATAATCATGAAAACACCAAAGTTTACTTTAACTTCCAAGTAATAAGCAGCTGGGCCTTTTATGTGCAGTTCCTCGGGTCATATGATACTTCACTTTTTTTCACTGAGACATTCTAGTCCTAGAAGTTGTAGAGAAGCACTTGATGGGTGGACCCTAGAGCTCAGGAAACAGAGGTCAGCTAAAGGCAATCTTTAATCTTACATACATTACTTCCAAGCCAGTCGTAACCGCTGTGGGAATGTTTGAGATGTGGCACAGGAGATTGTTTCCAGGCTTTGGATGCATTCTGTCATGTGATTTCTGAGGTTTGTACCTGACTATCAGATGCTGATAATCTAAGGTGGAAGTACTTCTTGAGGCTGTGAGTGGGTGGTCTTCCTTTGACTGAAGGCAGAACCTGAACTAACCTTGATGTTCAGAGATGTTTTCACCCCAACAGTTCAGTTCACTCAGACTGTGCATTTTAAGCAGAGCTCTCTGTTAAAACCTGCATTGGTCTGTCTTCAGAGTTGTCCGTATTTATAGGTTAGGATGTTCAAATAATACGCTGAAAGAGGAAGGTAAATAATAAAAAATAACCAGTTCAGTGCTCTGTGCCTCAAGGGCTTTTTCAGTATCTCATCAACACAAAAATGAAGCAATTATTTGTGTGATGACATATGTGTACATATGTACACTAGCTTCACACTCTTATCTTGTGCGTGGGGAATTGGATGTGGGTTAGGATCTGAAAGCTAATTTTTTGTCCTTTTAAATGTTGTTTTAGTGGCACAGAAAACATTTCAGCAAGATGTTAATATGGCCTTTAGGCCCAGTTGTGTATTTTTTGTAGCAAAAGAACAAACCTACTGAAGGGAAGTCACCCCGAAGACTGAAAAAGCTGATGTGCTGCACTGCTGATAGTCTACATTTGACTTGTTTTCCGTGAAGTTGTGTTAAATGAACACTTAGTAGCCCAGAAAAACACACTGATGCCACTAGCAATATACAGAGGTGTGCTAAGTGCCAAGTTGCCATAAGAAATGCAGCAATTTTCCAGGTTGGTTCAATTCTGGTTAAACAATGCCAAAACTTTCTTTAGTTACAAATGTGTGAGCTAATTCACACATTTTTCATTGCACTATGTATAGTTTATGACTGTTGTTTACATACATAGTATGTAAGTAGTGCCACAGGTTATACCATGCCTCCTGCTGTTAAAGTGCAGTGTATTAAACCAGTAAAATAAAAAACCTGCATGGCAGAATTCAGCTGACTACATTATTTGCAAACTCAAGCTAAGAAATGCTTGTAGCTCCTGAACAGGAAATATTAGCACCACTTCTCTGTTCTCTCCCTCTCAAGAAGCAGCTTGACAAAACCCAAAAAAACATCTTGAAAGAAAATACAGTATTATTGATATCTTCTCAGCAATCTTTAGTCTCCATTTTCTTACTTGATTTTTTTATAGGAATTTTCTCTCAAATACTGATTTGATGGACTGTACCCAGCTGACCCCTGCTATCTTATAACCACGCAGCAACTCTCAAGACACCATTTTCATTACAACCAGCACAAAACTTGGCTGTGCTTGTTAAACCACAGCGAATATTTTTTACAGTCCTGTCTTTTGGCTCTGTACCTTATTTAAAACTCAAAACTAGCTGCTTTCCTTCTCCTGAGGCAGAGCTGTAGTACAGTAGATCTGAGATGCTTGTTTTATAGAGAAAGAAGGCTAGGAGCAGCTACTCCATCATCCTGACACCTCAGCGATCATTGGTCCCACATAGAACAGAGCTGGAAGGGAGCAGAATGAAGCCACTATTTTGCAAGTGCAGAGCTGAAAAAATACACAGCTTCCTGCAATTAAATGTGGAGTAATTAATTATAGTGGAGAGGAATCAATTCACTTTTGAGTTTCAGGAATGATTTTTAAGTGTGAAAAAGGATGTTAATCACCACAGTAATGATATTAGGAAAACCTTACTTAGTGCTGCTAGCTGCTTGAGTAAACAATAAAGCACAATGTTTGTCTCTCAATCCATCATTCAGTTGTTTTCACTGTCTCTTTCGCTCTCTTTTTCCACAGTGTGATATTTTTGTGTTTCAAAACAAAGACTTCCACTCCTTTCAATTTGAAGATTTAAAGTATGCCAAATGCAAATTCAACCCCTAATGTCAGTCAGCCTACTAAATATCTAACTTCTTTTCAGAGTAGAATGGTAATATCTTGTTTTCAAAAGAGCCTTTAAAAATATGCTTGAATTTCAGGAGAAATAAGATAGGTAAGATTTTCATACTAGTCAGTTCTACAACATAAACATTTAACTCTGTTTTGTTCTTGGTGTACTCGCCTTGCACGTTCTTATACTTATTTGTGCACTTGGTGTGTTACTACTTGTGCTCTCTTAACTTTCTTAAATGAAAAATTGCTATAAGATTTTCTTTGTTTCTTTCTTTTCAGTGTGTGATTTATAAAACCAAAAGGATTTGATAACAGCTGTTTCCCCAAAAATCCTATTTTTTCTGCTTTCTTAACTTCCAACTTACTCTTCTGAAAATAGCAGCAAATATTTGTCTCAAAGTCTCTACTCTGCCTATTCTTCTAAGTCCATGTGTGGAATATAAAACTACCAAAAAAAAAAAATCCAAGTCCTTAGATTTAAATTAAAGGTGCCATAGTTGCACAATCAAAATACCCTTTGCCTGTGATCTTTTTTTTTTTTTCTTTTCAAATGCTGGTCCTTACATACTGTGAATTGATTCTCCTTTTAAAGTGGAATTAAAGTGGTTGGAATTAGGGACCAAAAAATTTCCTCTTTGTTCTTAGTGTCACCTGAGAGTATTTCCACCAAAGAGACCCTAAAGTCTTTCCATATGTGAAGACATATCAGAAGGAAGATTTTGAGCCAATGATGTTTATGGAAAGACAAAATAGGTACAAGTAATCTTCTTTAGCAAAAAACTAAAGTAGATGGGAAAAAAAGACCTGCAACGAACTAGAAATTACGAAACCAGCAACGGTTTGCTAAAGTTGCTAAATTGGTGATGATGAATCCAAGTTAATTTTTGATTTTTAGGGTAGGAGGAATATAGTTGTATTGCAAAATACGATTTCCAACTCTTTGGAAATAAGCTATCGGCAAGCTGACACCATTTTACCTAGCAAATGCACTAACTGCTAAACTTTCTAATCATGGTATTGTCCAGCCCTAAACTTGACAGCGGCATATGTCTCAGTCTTGGTTTCCTTTAAAGTTCTTTTTTTTTTTTTTTTCTCTTTATTTAAAGTTCCAAGTAGGGGGGCTGTTAGCAAGATGGATCTCTAGCAAAGTATATTAAATAATGTGTAATATAAGGGAACAATTAATTGGAATTTCTTTTTAAAATGCCTGGTGGTCTCCAGACATTAATTTGGCAAATATGTAAAGCCCGAATAATATTTTTCCAAGCACTTTAAAAGCCCAGAAACACAATAGGAAGTTCTGGACCATTGCAACAGTTAACTTGGTGTTTTAGTGTTTGAACAGTACCATAGCTAAAGTAGGGCTAAAATTCTAGCATCATTTCCAAGTGTGTGTCTCATGCCCCTTTATAGACTCAGGCAGATGCTAATCAATCATGTTATTTTGGAGGCCTTCAGAAAGTTTAAAGGTTATTTAGCTGGTGGAGGTGCTCAGGGTGATTACTCCTGCTTTGCTTATTCTGCACTTTTTTTATAAAACAGTTAACGTTTTATGCCCAGTAAGCTCTATTACTCCTCATTTGTTTGTAATGCTTCACTTCACATGCAGGTGCCAGGTACCTGGGTTATTATTCATTTTTGAAAAATGCTTAGCACTGTTCCTTCCATTACCTTCTGCAACAAATAGACTCTGATTAATCATACTCAGCCAGTGTACCTTCCAGAACTGGAGCTGAGAGGAGAATGTGCCAACAACCACCATAGTGTTAATGCTGCTCATGGTGCTTGTACTATCTGAGTAACAGTCTTCTGGTTAGGAGTGTGGGGAGAGGGGTGACTGTCTTTTGAGTATTATGGATGTACTTCTCTTTAGGAAAGTTGTGTATATTTCATGTATTATTTTTATGTGGGTATCATTTATAATTAAAATGACCACAGTTTTTTATAGCAGTACTTACGTGAGTGTTATATATGACATAGAGCATATTTATTAAATCAGAGTGGTTTTTATATATATTTTAGTGTCTTTAACATGATATGGTTTATTAGATGTTATCATTCTTCAGATTATGTAATTCACCACGTGGATATTTCCTCTTTAAGCACATGAAAATAAGCAGTGATGGTTAGTGATAACAATTGCTAAACTGGGTTTCGAATTATTCATTTCCATCTCTTTGTCTCTTGACCACCTTAGGTAAATACATGTTTACCTCAACACATCAAGACAAGAAGTCAGACATAGATGGGCAAGAATGCATTGTGCTCTAAGGAGAAGAATTATAAAGTTTCAGATTTGAGGCACAGCCAGAGATCATCTCTGAGTGGAATGCTCACATGAGAATAGGGTCTATCAGGAGCTGGACTGCTTAGGGATAAGCAGAAATCACAATGGGCTGTGTGAAAAGAATCACAGCCACAGGAGCCAGGGGAGCAGATTTCTATGTGGAGTTTTCTTCCCTTGCATTGTGAGTGTGAAGCAGAAGAGCATATTTGTCTCTTGGAGACAAAGCAAGCATGAAAAGTATAAGACTTGGAAACTGAGATTGTAAAATAGCTTAAATAGTGAAAAAGACCTTTTAAGTTGCTTGGCTTTTGTGTTTGAGTGTCTTTTGTTGCTGCCATTTGAGAAGGTTGTAGCTATAGGGATCTTATGCTCAGAGGTAGAGACCAAAATGTAGGGACATAATTCTTTTCCTAATTAAAAGTCACACCAGCCATGTCTGTTTTTTCCAGAAGTTCCTCAGGAGATACTAAGGAGAGATTCCCTCGTGTTGCTGTCATGGGTTACAAAATAGCTCTGGGTGTCAGCGACAATGTTTAAGAGCTGTTTCTCTCTGAGTTCTTGCTAGTTGATTTGCTTGCAAAGAGGAAGACACAAGTGCTGAAAAACTGCCTTCTCTAGGATAAAACAGTAAGAGACAAGAGACTAAGACCCCTTGTACACTGACGATGATCTTCTAGGCAAAAAAGGATATGCCTTGGATTCGGGTAAAATATGAGTGAGCACTATGGCCACTGAACTGCTCACAGAGGCTCTGCTCTTAATTTGTAGGATCACTCAAAAGTTTCTTGATTACTGAGTTAGCTGTCACTGTGGGGCTGTGAACTGACTGAGACAATTTCTGTCCTTCAACTCCTATGCAGCAGTGAGGGGATCTTACTCTGAGGTCCTTCTCTTTTAACTCATCCCATTCTGTGAGGTGAATCTGAGTTGCGTTTTGTTGATCCTCTGTCAACCCAGAGGACAACACTGGGGTGAAAAACTAAATCTTGCGTTGTAGCAAAGGAGCTCACATATTCCCTTTGAAAAGGCAGGGTAGTTGCATGGGTTAAGGACTGTATACAGTTTCTGATTCTTTCTCAGACTCCCTGTGTGACACTGAGAAAGTTATGTGACCTTTTCAGACTGTGTGCTCACGGTGGTGATCTGGGAAGAGCATTTACATACCTCAACAGGACAGCAGCTGGGAGTCTCTCCTGTAAAGGTTTTCTTGCTGACTCTCAAGTGAGGGAATAAAAGCCATGCTACTAACCTGCATCAAACAGCCTCAACTGGACCCCAAAATTGGGAACCATGCATGTGTTATAAATCAATACTTGTGGTAGATATAAACACTCGGGCACTGGGGTCAAGGCCGGGGCCTGGGCACGTTTTGAATATTGGACACTATCATTTATTTATTTATTTAGCAGGGGAGCAGTTTGGAGGTCTTTTTTAGCATTCCTGTGGAAGATACTTGCAGGTGCTGTTTGTGCCTGTACAGCCTGGCCTCTTAAAGTAAAGGCACATGTTGTTAAATCTTCAATGCTGAATTTGTTAGACCTCATTAAGAAGGTGGAAAGCTTTGAAGAAAATCAGGCTTAATTATCTCTGCATTTTCAGATGCTGAGAAAGGTAATGCCTTAAACCTCATGCCTTTATTAAAGCTCATATAATGATACAAAGCTTGTTGATCTCGTAGTGTCTTATACCAGCTTAGAAGTTTAAGGAGCGATGGCAGGTTAAAAAGGAGCAAGATGAGAACATAAGCACAATATGTTATTGCACTATGGAATACTGTAGATTTTGTATTCACTTCTCATGCTCTTTAAGTTCAGTTATACTACTTTCCCTAAAACCTCAAAGCGTAAGTGGGTGGTTGATATCATTATCGTGAGTGGGCACACACACACAGGATGAGTGGGTTCCATAGCAGGTATCCATGGCAAAGTTTTGGTAGCAGGGAAGCTGAGGGGAGGCATTTGTGAAGACAAGGCAGGCTGTCTCATGCCAGGCACACATTTCCAGTTGGTTCCTTACTGAAGAATGGGCAAAATCCTGCCCATGCAGTGAGGAGGTGGGGGGGGAACTGTGGTAGACCCAGGGCTGCAGGCAACCAGGTTGGAGCAGGAGGACCTGCAGGCACTGGGGCAGAGATTCCCCTGATGCAGGGGGAAGCCATGGTGGAGCAGGTCCCCACATGGGGGTCCATGGAGGACCTAATACCAGAGCAGGTGGATATTACCTGAAGAAAATGGTTACCTGCAGCCCCTGGAGAACCCATGATGGAGCAGGTGGTCCTGACAGGAATCGCCTTATTGAGAGGAGCCCATGCTGGGGGGGGGATGTATTCTGAAGGACTGCAGCCTGTGGAAGGACCCACACTAGAGCAATGAAAAGTGTAAGAAACAAGGAGTAGCAGAGAGGAGCTGTTACAGGCTGACTACAAGTCTCCATTCTCCTTCTAGGATCTCTCTTTGCTCTAGGGTCGAGTTCTATATCCCTCTCTCATATATTATTACACAGTGCCTGTTTTAAAAGTAGTTGTTTGGCTTATTCTTTTATTTTAGTTGAAATGATGCAAATGAAGTCTTCACCTGGAAGAAATAATCATTGAATAAACAGGTATGTTGGGAGCAACAGAATCTCATTCAGCTTCTTGCACTATCAAAGCCTGAATTTGTACAGCCGCCTCTGTAGCTGTCTCATCTGTGGGTAGATACTAATTGAGGGGTTTATGAAACATCTGGCAGAAGTGACATCTGCACCAGCAGCTGGCAGTCAGGAGGAAAGAACCAAAACCAACAGGAGAGGCTGAGAAAAGAGGGGGATGGGTGGGGTGATGAATTCTGAGTTGTAATTATTTGAGCGTTTTCCTGAACCGGGTGTGATCCCATTAATAAAATAAATAGAATCACTACCATTTGCGATTACTTATCGGGCAATGCATGAGCAAGAGAGCAGATATTTTTGGTCTTTAATTCTAAAGCAGTTCTACCATTTTGTGGTGTATTTTTATGATGAAAGACATGAAGAAAAGCAAAGGGTAAAATTTTCAAACCTGGCTTCTGAGAAGGAACAGTCCTGCATTTAGATCCCCTGATATACCTGACCTACTTTCCAGTAGTGATGCCTCAAATTCCATTTTAGAAGCTGTTTTAATGTCTCTAGGTGAAAATTAAATATGGTGCTCTTTTGAAGTGCTGGATAACAGCAGTACATCAGTTCGGTCTTTGTGGAAAGGAACATGTTGAAGTGAGTGTCTTGCAACCAGATGACAGAGGTTGTGATCTGCAGTTAGTAATGGTTGTGGTCCTTCTTGTTTCATTGGATGATGATAAACATATGCAATTAGGGGAAGAATCTTAATTAGGGGTTTCCTGTAGTTTTATTTTTTCCAAGTGGAATTTAGGAGCTAAAGCTAATTTGTCTCCCAGTTTGTGGTACTGAATTTTGGAATGCATTTCTTTCTGGCTCTCAAGGTAGTCAAGCCACTGAACGGTTCAGGATTACCAATCTCTTGTCATGAATGGACACCCATGCTACCGCTGCCCTTGTGCTTAGCCACGAAGAACCATAATTCCCACGGCAGCACAGATTTCAATGGTGTTGAACATAGAAGAAATGATCCCTATCAATGCAAATGCTTCTCTTGGGGTTTTTTAGAAATGGTTACTTTCAAATGGATGTATTAAACGGATAATTCTTAAAAGCCCAATTCTTCCCTAAAGTGCAGTTGTTATGAGAGCAGAATGTTTAACTGTCATATCAAACAATGGAACGTTCTGAAGCGAATGCTGTTGAACCTGGTGACAGTTCAGACCTGACCATCAGCCACTATTATCATAACTGACACTTGCATAAGAACATTGGATCTAAAATAAAAATGAAATAATGGCTCCCATGTATGAGGCATATTTGTCCTGAGCTACACGGTAACATATACCTACACAATTTGGTAGTTATTGTTTAGGTCTTAACAAGTAATTTTTGTGTTATTAAATAATTTTCATAGTGTTTTGTTTGGGTTTTCCTCTTTTTTTTGTCTATGTGGAGTAAACTTGTATTCAAATGTTTGCAGTATTCAGAACTAGCAAATGTGGTTTTCCTGTGGTTTGTTATTTTTTACATGCACAAGGCAGAGAACATGCTCAAAAGAACTATTTGAAGTTAAAAGTATAAAGCAAGCACCTGTAAATGATCACAAATTCTTTCTTGAGGTATAAGCAGTGCCAGCAAGGGTGGATGAGACTGAGATGAACATGGTGTACCTGGAAAGATGATGATACAGAGTAATAATATACAGTAGGGGTGATACCGAGCCGATCGTATGTATTGCTGCACCTGAAGCATGAAAACAGAATTGCAGCTGGCATCATGAAATAGAGGAAGCATTTCAGTGCATGTTTTGCAAATGTGTCAAGTACAATAGGTGAGAAATTGGAAGAATTAATTATAGCTGAGCAAAGGTGCACCCTGAACATGACTTTGTGCAACAGATGCTGGTTTAAAGCCATACATCAAGTTTAACACATTCCTACCAAAAGAACTCAGAAACTTCCCTGAGTTTCTAGAATGCCAATGAGTATTAGATGTACACGTTAGCATTTTAAATGCTAGTCTGTATAAAACTCCTCTATGGTACATTTTTAGTTTACAAATGAGATTCTGACTTTGGGCTATGTTCATCTGGAGGGTTGTATTTTTCATGCTTCATTGCTTTCTGCTGGTGGTTTCTACGGTGGTTTGCAGTATCCCTGAGAAAAGGTGCTAGTTACTGTGCCATAATTACTCTGGTGGGAAATCTTCTGTTAAAATGCAGCGTATCTAGCGGTCAGATTAACTACAGATTTATATCCATTTACTAAGAAGTAGATTTGGCTTTTGAAATCCTCATTTCTAATTGGAAGTAAGAATGATTTTATACTTGTTTTCTTCCATGAAGAAAGAAGGTTAGGTGTAATAGCAGTGAAATATTGAGAAGCAGTAGTTTTTCTCTAAAAATTGTAACCTCATCTTCCTCCTATTTATTCTCCTCTAACAGTGAAATACTCTCCTGAAGAACTGTGTCCCCAGAATAGTTCCTTATTTTACTGAATCTTTTTTCTCTTGTAAAACATTTGTCTGGGTTAGAATTTCAAATCCTTCCAGATTATAGCTCTTCCCTTAGTTTTGCAGCTTTTCCCCAGGCATCCAGGACAAGTTGTGATTATATTGCATCTGTTGGCTAAGGACAAATCCCTGCCCAGTGCTGAAAACATTGTGCCTTCAACTATGGGTATTACCCATAGATACAGTCACAGTCGATGTTCTTAAAAGAAGACAAATCACAAAAGATAAATAAGAGCTTGTACTTCAGATATCTTTGGATAAATACATTCAAACTCCTGCTGGAATAAGTGAAAGGAAAAAGGTTAGAAAGAGACATTAGAGGCAAGGAGAAAATGAAAATGGGAAGACCAGAGAAGAGTAGAAAGTTAAAAAGGAACAGGCAATGAAGCAGTGATGGTTTATTATTGTTGCTGCTAATGGTTTGTTTTCATTTCATTGTATTACACTTTAAATTCACGTTATTTTAATTTGGAATTTCACTGCCTTCAGGTCCTGTAGCCAATAAATCCTGGGGCAGAGTCTAGTGTCTGTCTCACTACCAAATCAAAAACGAATGCTTTTGAATTATAAATATATTCTCTGGAATCCAGTGAAAATAGATGTTCTTGTCCCTGGTGTCAGGTCTGTCATTCTTGTTGTGATCTAGTCACCAAAGAGGTCTTAAGGGACAGCCTGTCTCTGCCACGTAGAAGTTCATCTCCCATAGCACATCTAAAAGAATAAGAAAAGAGAGAGGCTGCTGTCAGCTGCACTGAGTTTTTCAGAGGAACTTGCAGAAAAGGGACTGTGGATGCGGCAAATCAAGAGAGAAACATAAGGGTAAAATATGTCATGAGGTGAAAAAGGGATAAGACAAAGATCATTAGAACTGCCACATGCTCAAGCCTGTCAAAGTTTTACAAGAGAAATATTCAGGCAGTGCCAATGTTTCTAGGAATGTATTGATACCAAAGCACAGAACTTGATGGGGTTCATAAAATTTTTGTGACACTTTTCCTGATAAAAGCATTTCTCAAACCACACACCACGAAGCACAGGGCTACCAGGGGACTAGAGCCTCTTCTAAGCTCTTTGCAGACTTTGATGAAGATGACATTGCGGGCAAAAAAAAAAACCCCACAAAACTTCTGACATGCACAGGCTTCTGGTCTTTGAATGTTGTACTGACTGAATGACCTTGTGATAAAAGGAAACAGTTCAAAACAAAATCCGTAGATGGACACTCTGCTTGATATTTGCAAGGCTGTGGATAAAGCAGTTCCTAGGATTAAGTGTATATGGCACTTTTTAACTTACATTTAAAGTGAAGCAAAAAGATGTGTTTAGAAATTTCTGTAAAGCTATTTTACCAAAAACTAACATTTTACAAAACTTGAAGCCATAAACAGCAGAGAACTTGCTATAGTAATGCTCCCCATTCAGAACACCTTAAAGAAAAGTTTTGAAGTGGTGAAAATATCTTCTTTAGTCTATATATTTTTAAAGTGGCACCTTCCCCTGCCCCAAGTTGATTTAATGATGCTATTTTGAAATTTCAGTTTGATTTAGATGCACATTTAAAAAAAATAGTGAAACATAAGTCAAAAGCATATCAAAACTATTTAACAAAGCATACTGATTGACTTGAACTGACAAATTCAGCGCATTGACAGTTTTGACAGTTTACTGAGATTCAGTAGGCAAACACATTTTGATATCTTTAACGTTTCCATGGGCTGGGGGGGCTGGAATAACACAAAAAACCCCCAACAAACCAGACCACATTTTCTCGCCAATCTACAAAAGAACAGATTTTGCAATCAATCATACATACATTAGTTTCACTGAATAGTACTGCAGAACAGACTCCAACAGTTGCATCCATTTTTGAATGTCATTTCCAAGCCATGCTATTCTATTTTTGGTTTTGTTGGTTCTCATGGAAGTGAGAAAATTGAAAGCAATCTACAGAGTTAGAAACAGAAGACACTGAGATTTCCATACACACTTCCATCATCCAGAAGTCTCTAACTCTCTATTTAAATGTTTTACAGTTCTTTGCAGTTCTTTGTAGCTAGAAATTTAGTTAACTCTTTAGCTCATGAGTTCAAAGAGACAGACACAGAAGCTTTTTTCAAATCTCTAGCACTATGCAGAAATGAATACTAGCTCTGCTCATAAATGAAGTGTCGAGAGATGTCAGTTTGGTGTTGATGTTGCTTTTGAATATGCTGATTCTGCTTCTGGAGGTAGTCAGGGGTACCCTGGAGATCTGTATTCTATGCTGCAGATTAGAGATGTGCCCCGAGTGAATGAACATGAACCAAATACATAACTTGATGAATTTTCTTGGCTACACTTTCTACACTAAAATGACAAAAGGGAAAAGTTTGGTATCGGGAATAACTGGGGGCTGATGCAGCAAAGCGTTCTGCATTCTATCTTTATTAGGCCATTTTTGCTTTTCTCTTTTGGAAGGTTCTTTCTTTTCCAAATTTCAAAGCAAGATGACAAGGAGAGCTGGTAATGCACTTTAGCCACTGTGGCACTGAAAAGCAAAGGCAAGGACACAGGAGGAGAAAGATTATCATCTTCTTCGCATAGGAGGATAAAGATTATCAGACTGCAATGATCCATTATTTAGAGGAATGCTGTCCTTTTCTGTACACTTTACTGAGGCATTTAATATCATTGTGCTAGAGATTAACACTGATGTTATTTAATGCCTCTTTTTAGTGTATGCTATGCAGGTTGGATTCAGGAAATTCAGCCAGAGGAGAAAAACAATAGTATTAATTAGGAATGTCAGTCATGGGTGTTATGAAATTCAAAATTGCCAAGTTTCCAGTACAGTTTGGTGGTAATTATAATAGGCTGTGGAGACAAGCTGTTCTCTGTTCCCTCTAAAGAAATGCAGAGTTTGATGGACTTGTTATCAAACCTCTAATGCAAATCCTGGTGAATGGAATACTGCTCCTAGAGTAAGTTTTGGATTTTTTAAACATTTCTTTCTTGTTTTTAAAGTACTGTTGCTGCAGCTAATTCATCAATAGGAGCACTTGCCTCTTTTTCAGTGCTGTTCATCACAGGATCTCAGTCTGCTTCATAAATCATCCTCACTTTGCAAATGAGAATTTTGGCATAATAAATTAAAATTAACTTAATGGGGTTTATTTGAGTCATCAACAGAGCTGAACACTGGGGTCGGGTTCCACCTGAGTATTGTTGTCTTCCCCAGAGTGTTAGAAAATGAAGTTGCATGCTGCTGTATTTCTGAGGAATGGTTTTCAATTTGGTCTGGAGGCTGCTGTAAGGCATGAACAATAAAATCTAGGCAAACCATATTTGTGCTCAGGATTCTTACATTTGCTATACCAGGACTTTCTCTCCACTAGAAAATTTATTGGACTCCACAAATTGAAAAAGCTGAAGACCACTAGGAAGGAGAGATGGTTCTCTGACACTGTTAGCTTTGTTGAAAGTACTTAGCTATTTGTAAAATTGGGCTTTGAGCCTGAACTGTAAAAAAAAAAAAAAAGGGCATTTTATTAATAGAAAGTCCATTTCAAATTTGTTGTTATTATTTTTAATGAAGAAATAGCTTCACAAAGTTATGCAAATCATAAGCAGGCTAAGGGTTTCTCTTGCAAAAGAAAAACATCAGGCTTGATCTATATTTGCATTTGAGTGATGCATTAAAAATCAATTAAATCCATTTGAATAATTGAAGTAACTTAGTGGTAGCAAACTGGGTTGTCCTAACCAAGGATGTAATTAACTTCAAACTAGGTAATTGTAAAATAATTAGAAACAATGTATGCACTCCATCTTGTAAACATTTTATTTAAGAATTGTTGGGAGTTGAAATAATAAGGTTAGATTTAGAATCAAGAATTGAATTCTGGGAACATTTGGAAAATAGCATAGAGAATGATCCTATTATAAGAGAGTATTTTCTCTTTTTTTCATTTTCAGCGTTAAGGAAATGGAAGGAATAAAGTTTCTTCTTGTGTTGACAGAGCTTCATTACAGTCCTTTTTTAGGAACTCACTGAAGTCCTGAAGTAACTTTTCATCTTAAGGATTTAATTCTAATGTTGATGTGAACAGCAAACATTCCAATTGCACAAACAGACTGGGACACCTACAACACAAGGCATATGATAGATGGTTTGCAGACATGTGTCCATCTCCACAGAGAGAGACTTCCATAACTGAGTGTTCAGTTGCTCATTTTGATAGAGATGAAGCACTGCTCAAAGGACAGTTTTGTTACAGACTGGTATTTCCAGCATAGCTGTTAAGTTTCTGAGACTTTACTGATGCAAGGCTGTTCAGAAATAATCCGTTCAATATCAGAAGGGACATAAATACCTTAGATTGCTTAAGGCTGTTTTTCTGTTTCTATTTAAAAATGCCTTTAGTGTAGATTTCTCCGTAAAATTTCAAATTATTAAAATGCTCTGCTTTAAAATCTTGAACAAATGTTTTAATACAAAAAAAAATTTCACGTCCTCAAGTAACTTGAGAAGATTTTCTTAACGGCCAACAAACAAAGAGTAAAAATAGGAGTGTTTAAAGCTTACAGATTTTTTTAATTTTATTTTTTTTTTAGAGCTTTATAAACTCAATTCACTTAAGCGTAAGTTAAAAGTACTGACACCTATCACCAGAATGGAATTGAGACTTAAACTTTGTGAAAAGTTGCCCTGACTGTCAATGCTAATGTAAAAGTAGATGAACAGAAATTTCTGCAGTTCTAACTCTTCTAATATACAGACAAAGTCCCCCAAAAAAACAGTTCATGAGCATTTACTTTACCTCAGGTCATGGAGACATCTGCAGTGCCACTTAGCTGAAATGTTTATTGCTGAAGTGTTTATTTTAGTATTAATGCTTAAAAGCCGATACAAATTTAATCTTCTCATAACCTTAACATTTTGCAATTCAGAATGACTGATGCTATGAGTAATGGTAATTCTGCTGATTGCACAGAACTGAGTATGAAATCCTTTAATCAATGAATACATTACTGAAATACTTAAAGAGGAATGGCCAGGTTTTCAAGCCCTGTTTGATTTCATGATTTGGGAGCTTTATTTTATTTCATTTTTATATCAAGAAAATGATTTTGTATGTGAATGGATATCCTTTCAATATTCTTTAAGGTGAAATCATTGGAAAGTGAGCAGTGATGAAACACTGCATAGATAGTTTTGTGCTTCTGGGAGACTGTAGAAAATGGGGGACTCTTCTACAGGCAGTCGGTGCTCTTCTCACTTTGGTCAAGCAGATGGACTGATACTTAGCTGTGATAAGCAGCTGGAAAGGTGTTACTGGTATGGGGTCCCATGAGGACCAGGATACAGTGTTTCCAGGCAGGTTAATGCCTGGAACATAAATGCCGGAGGATGTATTAGGCAGGTTTATACCCAGGGGTTCCCTTTAGAATTTCCTCTTCTCTGGGCCTGTGTAATTCCATTGTCTAAGAACTTTTGCTAAATCAAAATTGCTGGACAAGTCCTGAAAATGATGAAAATTATCTTTTGGTTTTAATCAGCTCAAGCTCTCCAACAGTGAGACAGTTCTACGTGTCTTGAAAAGCTGTCTTTATTTCATAATCATAACAAAGCTCGTTGCAAAATATGATTCTGTTTACTCCAGCCTCAACTCACATGACCAAACTGTGTTCATTCAATTTGCAACAAAAGATTGGTCATCGCAGCATTTGAGAAGTAAATGCTTTGTTGGGATGTGCAGGCAGATAGAAAGAGAAATATGACTAGAAAGAAAATTATAAAGGAGGAACGATGAAAGCCAGCTCTCCCTGGTATTCATGGTGGACTAGCAGTACAGTAGGGGATTCAGTCTAAGTACTTTAAACTGAAGACAATTGGCAGTGTTCAAAACATCTGTCTTAATCCTAGTCAAACCTGTCCTGTTAGCCAAATATCAAGAAAAACAGAAAAGACTGAGGGCAGAAGAGATGTATAAACATAAACATGAAAATTGAACTTGAATACCAAGCAATTCTTGTTTGTTTTGCGGTATCACAAACCAGCAAATGCAATGGTCTTGGAAGTCTCTTGGAGATTTCCAAGCCTGAACAACAATTCCATCTGCCCTGAGATTTATGATTAATTACATCTGCTGTGAGAATGGAATAGGGACATTTTCTCTTTCCAACTGTTTTTCAGTAAACTCAACTGATAAAAATGCATGTCAGTTCTTAAGACAATAAAATTCCCTTTGGTAGTAGTGAAATAAGTGGATTTTTACAGTAGGCTGCATAATCCTGTACTTGTGGAAATATGATGCAAGGAAGTAATCACATAGCACTGATATTAGGAGGATGAGCTCTTGGCATTTGCTGAACAGTATGGCTAAAACATCCTTTTTTTCAGGCTAATATCTGAAGCAGTGTGAACAAAGCAATCAGATTGAGATGGAAAAGTTTAAGTGGATCATCAATATGACAGGAAAGGTTTTGAGAACACTTCAAAAGATGGAAGAAAAGGGTATATCTTCTATTTCAGTTTTTAATCTTAGTTGATTCTATTGTGCTTGTCTGAAAAATGACCCATTATTTTTCTCAAGAATTCCCAAGTGAAACTAAAGTTGTGTGCTAAGAGGTTATAATCTAATTAGGTAGCCACAACTTTTGATACAAACTGGAAATGAATTTGGTTACAAATAGAAATCCTGATAAGTGTCTGCTAAAGTTACTTCCAATATATTTTTGCCCGTATTTTATTCAGTGGTAGAAATAAATGTTCTTTAACCTTTCCTTATGGTTACCTAATATAATATTCTATACACTTCAGTTTCTTTGTGCAAGTTAAATTCAAAGCCTTCGGCAATCAGTGATTGCCTTCACTGGGCTCTGGGTCAGACCCTGAGGCAACCCTGGCAACTGCTTGGCTAATACGACTTTTCCATGACTGAACTTGCAGTTGCCATGTATTCGATGGCGTTTGAATACAGGGGTACGTTTCAACAGGCAGTGTTTCAAGATGAGTTGACTCATTGTCTGAGCTTGTAGGAGTCACTATAAGGAGCAGCAGCAGTTTTGTCCAAGCTTTTCAGGATTACTGCAATGCCCTCAGTGCCTTTGATTCACAGAGGTAGAGTGATGGAAGACTCTGAATTTTGTCATTTTTGTCTGGATTGTGTTTTCCTGCTTTGGAAGTCGAAGTGGGTTTTAGAGTTTGGTTTCATCATGCAAAAAAACTACCTAAAAGTTTTGAGTTGTAAAAGAGCAACTTTTTTGTAAAGTTATCTTCAAAGTCATGATACTTGGTTACTATATGTTAACCTATTGAAAAAACCAAAATCCAAATCAAAAACCAAACCAAAACCAAACAAACCACAACACCTTTGTTCATTTGTCATTTGCTTTCCAATTTGCTCTTCTATCCCAAAGCTATAACATCTATTCCCCCTAATGCTGGTAAATTAGTACAGTGACTTGCCTTGGGTTTACCTACAAATGTTATTTTATTCTCCATCTGAATATGACAAGGAGGAAAATTTCCCCCATTCCTTCCCAAACCATCTGCAGGGCTTCAACTTCATCTCTGGAGTTTGTCTCTTGGTACAAAAACTTTGGAGAACAACAGTGTCCTGTGTTTTGAATAAATCTCAAGGATTAAGGATTAAGATTTGACAATAATTGTTATTGCATTTTAGATTAGGCCTTCAGGTGCCAATTCCAAGCTGTAACACAGTGAGGCAGGGAATAAATTCAGTGGTCAGTACCTGCCCCCGAGAATGCTGTGCTTTTCAGCTGGCTTATAGTAAAATTGAGACATTTAAGTGGTGTTTATGTAAGCTTAACTTTCTAAGTCTCGCCTGACAACAGAGTTTCTTTTGAGGCGACGGAGGATGACGCTGTTGTTTCATCCACATATAAGCATGTGATTTACTTTAGCAAAATGTCTAGTGCTGTACTTGTAGAATTACGGTTTTAGTTTCATGGTAAAGGGAAGCCAAATTCTTAGAATATATTTCTTTTTTTTGTTTGTTTGTTTTGAGATGAATTTTTCTTGGTATTCTACAGAATCTCCTTATGATTGGTTATTCTGGCTTTTGGTACTGTTCTATAGTTTAGATGTGTTGCAACCCAACTTATTTTAAAATGTTAATTTAAGTTTTTTTTTTTCTTTTATCATACCATGAGGCATTTGAATCTAATTATCTTACTTTGATTTCTTCATTTGTAAGTGAATATTTACAAAGCTTTTGTTGTCCTATACAGTCATTTATCATTCTGCAAGAAGAGTTGCAATTTAGAAAAACTGTTTGTGTACATTGCTGTATGTGTACGTTAACATCTATGTGGTGTAGCAGGTCAGCAGCCATCTCTTCCCGGACTGCAGGGGGGATTACTCTGCTCACAGTCTTGGTCTTCAAGCCCAGAGGGCTGAATTCTCGAAGTAGAACTGCTCCTATTACTAAAGAGTGAAGAAAAGAAGGGGTTAAGCACTACTGCTTTTTCTGCATCCTCCATCACTAAGTTTCCTCCTGCTTCTAGTGGAGGGGGGAGGCTCTCCCGGGTCCTCCTTATACTATTAGCATATTTATAAGAAGATTTCTTGTTGTCTTTAACCACAGAAGCTAGATTAACTGCTAGCTTGTCTTTGGACTTCCTAATCTTGTCCCTGGATAGCCTCACAATGTCTCTATAGTCATCATGTGTGGCCTGTCCCATCTTCCAAAGGTGATAGACCCTGATAGACTCTCTTTTTTCCTTGAGCTGCAGCCAGAGTTCCTTGTTTCCTTCAGTGCTTTCTCTGTCCTGTCTTGGGATTTCTCTATCTACAGAGCCTATACTCATGTTTGGTACTCTCCAGGTTGCCCCCAGCACTCAAAATTCTACGCTTTGTCTTCCTTGCTTATCTGAGGATGTTAAAGGTCATAATCTCAGCACTGCTTTAGCTAAGGCTGCCCTCAACCTTCACACCTGTGACTAGTTTCTATTTTTGTTCGCAGGAAGTCCAGCAGAGCATAGTTGTCTTCTTGTTGTCTGTGTTGTCTTCTTGCCATCTATGCTAAGACCTTGGGTTTGATTCATGGTAGAAGTCTCCTGGATTGCTTGGTCCAGCTGTGTTGTACCTCCTGGAGGTATTAAGATGGTTATGGTCCCATATGAGGGCCTGTGATTGTGAGGTATTGTGCAGCATTAGTTCTGTTCTAACTCAAACCAGGATGCTGGTGCATTTTCCTTAATAAAAAGAAGAGATCCGCTACCAGGTGAAGGCTACCCCCACCCCACTGCCCTTCAAAATGTTTCTTTCTCTTGCTGCCACAAAGCTATGGCTGGAATGCATCTCCCTTTTGATTTTAGGTACAGGTGTATCATGTCTGAGAGGATGACTGAACAGTCCCCATGGGCCTCTCTCAGGAGTGTTTTCCTCTTGGTCTGAGGGAGGTCTGTGAAGAAACATTTCTGATGCTACACTCATTCTAAAGTTCCTCTGATAAAGATGGCTCGGTCAACACTGACACAAACACAGTGCTTCAGGTGTTTTCTAGAAATACTGTAAGAAACAACTGACAGCTACTTATTAATGCCACATATGAATGTGGTACCCTGCATGATAACACTTTAGAGCCTAAGCTGCAGTACAGTAAGCTGATGGGGAGGCCACCTCAGCAGGACCAGCTGCCTCTGGCCCAGAGGCACATGAGAACCGTGAGGTATTGTGGGGTGTGGCAGGGAGTGGGTAGTTGGCAGCAGGTCTCATGAGAGATGTCCCTGCCCAGTTTAGATGATCTTTGAAGGTCCCTTCCAGACCAAACCATTCCATGATCGCTGTTCTCACGTATCTTAAATAATTGATGCTTTTTGAAAGAATTGGTACATTCTTGATCTTAGAATATATGTGATATTCCACTTGAAGTGGTAGAGTAGCCTCATGAGAGAAGAGGCAGTTTAATCACTAGTTTGCAAAATTTGAAGTGGAAAAAAACCCAAATTAAATGAATGCTACAACAAAATAAAACTTAATGAATATAAGGCCTGGGACATGATCTCTCACATTTGGAAGCTCCGCTTGTATCATTACATGAATATTCAGGATTTATAAACTGGTATGGAACAGATAATGAGATCTTTCTGCACCCTGAGACACGACATGGTAATGTGTGAGAATTACTGTTCTTCCTCTGCAAAAGGTCATGTGCAGTGGTAAGCGTCTGAAAGATGGAGAGGTGACTGGTAATGAAATCAAAACCTGAAAAAGCATAGGGAGAAAAGAAAAAAAAGTACCACTGCTTAAGAACAGGTTAAAAAGTGTGATTGAAACTTCTCTACCCAGAAGGGTTTTGCTTGTCTTCTCCTGAGGTCATTAATTAACTCGGTTTGTTGTCCCTTGAATGTCCTTGCTACTAGTGCTGCTCTCAGGAGTAGGAAAGCATACCAAAGCACAATGAAGAAGGGGAGCATAATGAAGTTACATCCCAGTGTTAAAAAAAAAGTCTGTTTTCCTGGGTGTGCACACCTCTGTAGGTATCGGAATGCAGCTGTTGAGATGCCAAAAAGGCACATTCAATACGCCCCACAGTTTGGAGAGACTTTCAGCACTCCCGACACCCATTTCCTTTCTTCGTGTTATTCTACACAAGATAAAGGAAATAAAAGACAAGCCAGGTGACATGAAGTAACCATTACTTTTTCTTCTAGTGTGGATGCTTTGCAGTAATTTTTCCTTTAGAGCAACCTGCCTAACTCTGACCTTTTCTTGTCACATCTTTCATCCCACTGATTCCCCTTCAATGGTGTATCCCATTAAGGTAGTATTTACTCTAGGTAGGAAGATGTAATTCAGCTCTCTGCAAGTGTGGGTAATGTAGAACAAATTAGAAACATACTGGTTTCATTTCTTTTTGGCTCAAAATTGTGATATGTTAAAGAAAATGATTTGAGATTATTTATGTGGACTGCTATTTATAGATAGATTCTGCTTTATCATTTTTTTTATTTATCAGAAGAAAATACACATCCTGATTACCAAGTGTTAGGGTGGAGCTGAATGTGAAGTAAATGAAATTTAGATACCAAACCATTGAAACTGAAAGACCATAGCTGTTGTAGATGCTAAGTGTGTTTTACATAAGAATTATTCTTTCTTACTGTAGTTTTCAAGGTGGTGTTAAAGGTCATGAAGTTCAGAACACTAACATCACTTTGTATTACTCCATGCAGTTAAACGTGGCGTATCACATTGTGATACAATTATTCCATCACCGCTTTTACTTCAGAAGACATTTTATGAGAATGATCCATCAGTTGCCATCATGCAGGATAATGAGGACTCACTCTGAAATGATTCCCTAATTGTAAACTCAATGCCTGTGAAAAGCAGTTTTTGCCTCTGTTTGGCAAATTGCTGTGTTACTATAGTTTGCTGTTGGCACATCTTGCGCTCTGTTAAATGTACCAAGTGTTTGGTATCTAATTATGCACTTACAGGTTTTCAGAGAATCAGAATGCAAATAGCTGTTGCAGAGTGAACTCTTACTTCTAGCTCTCCAGATTATTTTTTTTAACCAAGGCACTACAGCAAACCACACTGAGAGCTATTAATGTAAATTAATTATTCCTCCTGCTGGCTTCTTTACAACTTACTCAGATGAGGGATTATTAAATGCATCATGCCTTGCAAATTTGCATGCATTAAAAGCCTTATCATTGCTTGTGCACTGTTGGCCTCCGTCAGGGGTCCAAGAATTAAAAAATTATTGCTCAATCATTTTAACTGGTAAGTGCTGATCACTGCCTGTATGGCTCTAAAATACAGCAGAGTAGGTAATTCTGATTATAGACCCTCCCAATAACATGACATCCCTAACATAGTCCAGAGCATATGACTTGTACTGCCCTTCTGCACTGATATTTTAAAGCTACCATGAAGAAGGGAATTATGGAATGTGGCAGAATATGTATTTTTCTGATTAATTGCTTTTTTAATTTCTCGTTCAAATACGCCAATAAAGTAGATAACCATGGTAACCCAGAAAAAAAGTGAGAGCATAGTTCTGCTGGTGTATATCTGTGGAGGATTGAAGAAAAGTGTACAGGGGTTTATTTTTTTATTTTTTCTTTATTTACAATGTTATTCTATTTTTACTTTATTTTGCTTGTAAACAAAGATAAAAATTTTTGGAATACAGAAAACTGTAAGAATGTGTCCAAACACATTTTGTCTGTTTCAAATACTTTTGTTTTAACACAGTTATAGATGATTTAAATTATGAATATTTCTACTTCTATAATTATTAGAACTCTGAGTTAATTTCAAAAATAATCCCAAACCATTAAATGATGAAATGCTGACATGACAATTTTCAATTTGAGCAAGAGAAGTTTCAAGGCTGACATATACTGCTTTGAAATAAGAGAACTATGAACTTCTGGATGTATTAAGCACACCGAAGCAGACATCGAGTAGAGTTGAATGGTTTTGGTTTCACTGACACTGGTATTTGCAGGAAGCAATTGGTAAATGAGCATCAATGAAAGAGTAAGAGCCCTCGAGTACTATTGGCCAGATCCTTTAGTTGCTATATGGGTTTTTGACCATTTCAAACAGTTGTGTCCACATAAAGTCATCCACTCACACATCTTCTCAACTGACAGAGAAGGGTTAAGGGAACTTTAGCCAAATATTTTATGGACTCTATGTTTGCAGTTTTTCTGCCCTCCACTTAAGTTTCTGTACTGTGTGCCTTCAGCCTTTTGTTTGACAACGCAAATTTGCACAGAAGTATTAATTCTGCTTTTGATTAGGAAGATTACATCCACAGGAGTTTTGAGACAGATGCTGAATTTCTACATGACTGCAGCATCTGTCATGATTACCCAAGTCCTGTGTGTGTATGAGAAGGGGATTCTTGAAGGTGCCTAGATGTTTATAAAAGGTTATCACCTCCAGGAGTTGTCATAATTGTCTCATTGCTAATGATAGTCTCCTGCTGATTTTCTCTCACAGAACTCAAAAAGGAAAACAAGGTTAAAACTGTGTTTCATTTTATTGAAGGCTACTTAACCTAATTTTTTCCCACATTTCCAATAATGTGAGAGCAAACTCGGGGACAGCTTTCTAATCTAGGCTTTTAAGTCCTTTTTGAAGGTGAAAAGATTATATATATACATATATACCCTCACACACATATATTATGATTTTTGGGATTCCGTGATGTGCACAGTGTAACAGGTCAGGCTAGATAATGGCAGTCTGGGTCTTTCTAATCTTTCTGAGGAATCTGAGTGCCCTACCGGTAGTAGAACTAGTAGGGATGAAGACTAGGTTGATTTTTATTTTCTGTGTTTGAACTGAGTTATTAATGCATTCCCCAGTCTTCAGATGGCTTTGTGGCAGATACAGAAGTTTGTTAGCAATTCTGTTTCTCACCACTTGTTTCAAGTCTCATCTTTTCTATGGATTCACCCTTGCATTTATGCTCATCTTCTAGAATAATCTTTTCCTTCAATGCTCAACCTTCTGTCTTTTACTTCTCATTCAAGGACCCTTGAGAGAAGAGGAGGTAAGGAGAAGGTAGAGGAGAAAAAAAAGAAAGGTAGCCCTTCTCCTTGAGCTTCTCATCTATCCTATTCAGCATTGCTCTGTTGATTACTCCTGTCCAGTGATCAAGTGCTCTATGTATTTTCACTTCTAAGCATGATAGGCAGGCAGGCTCTGTCTTGTTATCACCTCTAATTCAGTACTGAAATTCTGACAGTACACACCTGCAAGGTGATCTGAATATTTTCCAGCATTCATCTGCTTTGATGAGAGAACTGAAATGTTGACAACAGGAAAACTATAAATCCTGTCATTACTGATGGCTTTTTTCTTTCCTTTGCTCTTTATATCTTTTGTCTTTTCCTTTGGAATGTTAGTCAATAGTGAAAACCAGAGGTTCGCTTTGGTTTTTGCATTTGTATGATAGGTAGGACAAAGACATTGTAGGTTAAAACTGGAGATCTTGTGTGTTATGGTGATGCAAATAAATATTAAGGCTATATGCAAAGGTTCTCAAAATCAAAGTAACTTGGTTACCTCAGACTTCACTTTAGTCTACTATTAATTAAATTGAACTCTGATGTGAAATTTGAGGATTTTGTTTCTGTTAGTTGTTGAATTGACGGAGTAAGAATAAAAAAGGAGAGCAAAAATTGAAGCTGTTGCTAGATTCTGGGAAAGATTCCATTTTTCACAAAGCATAACTGACAGCCATGTGTCCGAACAGTCCTGGTAATCTGGGGTTTTAAATGTTTGAATCTTAGAAGATGGCAACAGTTCTCAGCAGGCTGGCTGAGCTGTGTACAGGTGTATGTGTGTTCATGGAATTCAACTACTTCTGTTGGCATGATAATTATTTTGAGACAGGTTTCTTAGGTTACTCGATGATATGTTAGCATGTATTTCACAATATGATATTTAAGCATGTTTCGTGTTCCCTGCTCATTCTACTTGCTTGTTTCCAGTTGGACGTTATTTGTTTTTTTGTTTTGCAAGCAAATGAAGGGTTAGGAGCAGAAAGCAGCATACCCAGTTTTCACTAAGATGGTAAATATTGATGAAAATTTTCCTATCAGTTGAAGATGTTGGCAATGCAATAGCAGCAGTAATTCTTTTTAAGATCTCTGCCCCATTCCTTTGCCTGTGTGGGTAGAACTTTGTGTCCCCGGAAGAAGTTGGACTAAGGCAATCATGAGGTTATTAATGTCTCACGATTATTAGTATATATGTGACAAAACTGAGTAGGGTGGACGTGCAGTACATTATTGGAGAATCAGGATTTGGTTTGTATCATTCTGTTAGATAAAAAGTTGAGACTTCATTATATTTTTCCCATGGTGAAGCTAAACTTGATTTTTACGGTGTTCATTGCAATAACACGCTCCAGTCAATTATATGTGAATCCTTGGGGATTTTGTAGGAGCTGAGTTTATGTTATTCCTCTAATAAAGAAACACTAAACAGTTAATAAATGTATCGGAAGGCTTTCCACTGCACTTTGTTTCCTTGATAGCAGCATATTTTGTGTCTGTAGCTACAGTATTCTACTGGGTGAAGATAAATGGATTTCATAATCTCACACTGGGGAGAAAAGTGAGACTGGAAAAGATTGGAGCTGCATGAGCTGGATAACTTAGCATTATAGCTCTGAGAAGCAGAGCTCTAAAAAACTATTAAGGACATTACTGTCTTGATTGGAGATTCAGAAATTGATGCACTGCCTTTGGTCCTGTTGTTTTCAAACTTCCATTAAGTTTATATCATCTTCCACCTGGCCCTTATAAATTGCTGGTCTGAAAAGAAATAGTTTGTCACAGGGTGTCTTTTATAAGTAGATTCATCTTCAAAACAACATTATCATTTCCTAAAGAGTGCTTTTAAATCTATCAGCAGAATATGAGCTAAAGTGCATTGCATTATTTTGATGTACTATTCTCTGAGATAATTTCCTGATGGGTTTGTGCTTAATATGTTGAATTATCACGGAGGAGAATGCTCAATCCATTGTTGGTTTTAAGAAATATCACAACTGGCGATTACAACTGTAAAAAAAAGTGAAATTAAACTTCAGTTTTGCAAAGAAGGCTCATAAATTCCTTTTGTCTAAAAGGCCAAATGCCTGATAGCTGTTTGTAAGTATTACTACCATTATGAAAATAATTCATATTGGAATGGGGGAAATTTGTCTCAGAGTATGATGTATTTACCAAGAAATGTCCTGTTTACCAGTTTTCCAGTTACTGGCTGGGCATATCTAGAAAAATTGAAATTGTCAGGTATTGCCAGCTGTCTTTTAAGAAACATTCAGCGGCTTTAATAGCCTTAAAAGGACTTAATAGTTCATTATATATTAATCGCTGGGTTACCATTGTGGTGAATTGACCTTGACTGGCTGCCAGGTGACTGCTGAGCCGCTCTCACTCTCCACCCCTGGCAGGACAGGGGAGAAAATAAAATGAAAAATTCTTGGCTTGAGATAAAGGCCACACGTAGAAGCAAAACCAAACCAAAGGAGATTTATTCTCAACTTCCCTTTAGCAGGCGATGTCCAGCCACGTCCTGGGAAGCAGGACCTTGGTATGATCCCCACTGTGGGCAAGCCCCATTTCTCTTCTGACAGAGGCCAGCCCTACGGTCCCCACTGCCAAAACCTTACCACATGCTCTTGGATTAATCCTAGAGAAGCAATTGTCCTGGATTTGTGTCATCACTCTTAAAGACTTTAGATAGTCCTGACCACATTGAGTGCCACTGGAGAGATTTCCTCTTTTGGTCTGTCTACACAAATATTTCTGTTCATTAAGTTTTAATTCTCACTTTGGGGCAAAAGATTGCTAAATGGTCAATTCCTTAAGTGCAATTTTCCCATAATTAGCTAGGAATTTATCAAATCCATCTATGCCTGTACTCTTGGTACATAAAGATCAGAGAGAGAGTCTGCTTAGGATGACGAAATGCTGGTATAGAAACATGTTATGAAAATGAAGAGTAGTGGGTTTTCACACATTTGTGGATCTATATAGTTGACAGACTTCACTGAAAACATTATTTTTTAACTTAAAAATTATCTTCCAACATTTGCTGCTTATTTTTAAAACTCCCATGTTAAAACTTAATGTTTGGGTTTAATCTCATAAATAAAATTCAGAAATGGTGCAAATTTAAGGTAATTGCTTGGGTGGGAAATGTCACCTTTGTTTTTTTTTTCCAATGAATCTTCCATTGTCTTACCACCTATTTGACGAAGGGATCAGAGACATGCTAGAGTCTAAGCAGAAAGCTTCAAGCTTCATACACATTCCAGATAAGAGATGTGTGATCAACAGTCAACTCATGGAGAGTGCAGTAATGAAGACTGCACAGAAAGGAAGAGTACGGTGAGAGTAGAAACTCAGACATGACCTGCTAAAGAGTGTAAGATAAATTGATAAAAGGCTCGAATCTTTCATAGCTGGTTTTCTACCACTCCTGTCATTTTAGACCAGATTTCTGAGCAGCATATTCCTAATTCTGTAGACATTTTTTCTGGATAATGAATCGGAAGTTATTTTCTTGTAACATGCGCATGTTGCCTCTTGGCCTATTTCTGTGCACGTTTCAGGAGAATCTAGTTCTATATAACCACAACTAAGGCAAGACCAACCCCCTTAATTTTCCAGCTTCAAGCTAGCTAACTGTAGTTGTCTGTCTCTCCTGTCTTGTGTTGTAGCCCTGTAAGCATCTTGGTGGCCTTTCTCCTCCGGACTGACTCCACTCTATACATACTTTAGTGCAGGGAACACCAGATACAGTACTCCTGGTGCAGTCTCAAAGGTGACAAATATATTAGGGCTAAACAGAGAGTAGAAAAAATAATTGGAAAGGAGTATTGAAGAGACTGAAGACAAAGAAATCTCAACTTGTTGAAATACCAAATGTCAATTCTGACAAAATGTGCAGTAACTGTAATAAATTTCAGTTCTTCCCAGTGAAGAAAAAATAGACACCTGATTTTCATGTAGGAGCTCTACAGAGCTGTCCTGTAGAAATTCAGGGATTTCAGAAGAGTTTTAACTTTCAGGCAGTCCATAAGATAAATGCTGGCTTTGTACTGAATATTATTTTAGAATAAAAGGTCAGAATCACTATAGGATAATGCTAGAGGTGTTTTAAAAAATGAAAATAGGGAAGTTTTTCACTAGTAAGTTTGTCTATTAAAATATTAAAATTTTTACTTGAAGTAGAAACTTTGAGTAATACTTGAAGAGACAGCCTTCAGCTATAAAAGAGGTTATGGGTTTGGTATAGATGAGGTGGAATGAAACTCTATGGGCATTTTTACACAAGAGATAAGACTACGGGTTTTATTGGTAAATAACTGCAGGTCAGTAATTTTTTTTTTTTAATGGCATTGAATGTAGAAGACTTGGCATCTTACCTTTCTAAAAGACTTGAACAGCTAGATGTCTGTTTAAGCATTTGAAAATCTTTCATCTACTGGAAGCTTACATCATGTATTCTTCATGCATTACATGTTCCTCATTCTTTTCATTCTTATACTTCAAGGATTGTGGCTCCTCACACTTATCTTTTGGTTTTTTTTCCTGTTGTGCCTACTGCAAAAGGAACAAAGTCCTTGTCCAAAACCATGCATATTCCTGCCAGAGGATCTGATTGCTTGGTGGAATAGATGCCAGTGATGTGATAAATCTCATAAACTATTTCAACATTCATCCTCATTCTTACTTCCAGATATAGAGACCTAGGAATTGCTTGATGTTGGCCCTTAGAATAGCAACTAAAATAGAAATATGTGAAACTTTGATATTAGAAATCAAGGTATTAAGACCCATAGCCCAAAAAAATAAAGTATAATCAGCTTGCCCTACAAATGCAGTTTCTTTAAACTTTCTGATGTGAAGGTCGTGCCTGACGTGTCGCTGTACAGTTTGCAATAAAGCCTCTTTGGTTACATGAACCAGCCTGCAGTGATTTAAATTTTTACTACTTAAATAATCTTTCTGGCATTGCAGCTCAGGGCCCATCAAATTGGAAATCCCATTAAGAAACAGTGTCTTTATAAGGACAGTAGGTTCAAAAAGTGCAGTTGAAGCCAAAGCTTTAAAGCTGTTAAATTCAACAGGATGTGAAAACTAGTTAAAAACAATCGTGAGGAATTCATTGCACTTACTGAGAGTTTTTACAATGATCAAAAAAAAAGGATAAAGACTCTCCACAGAAGTGAGGAATGAAAAAAAATAGCTTTTGTGAGAGTAGAAAGCACAAGTGGAAATATTCAAAGTATTAATATGCACGTTCAGTTGACGTGTGCAATAAATAATCTGTGCAAAGAGAATCCAATTACTGTACACAACAAATTAATTGTTATACTTCTAGCATTGTAATATATTTGAGTGATTTGCATATTTGAGCTGTTATGTTAATTTGTGTTTAAAATAGATTTGATGTCTGTCAGACACCTATACTGCAGTCAATGTAATTGAAAAAACTCGGTAGATCATGTGGAGATGTCTGAGCTCCTGAAGGACCTTGGGATTTGGCCTTGACTTTATAACAAAGGAATATAAGTAGCAGCTACTTCTAGATTTACAGGGTTAAAGAAATTGATCTTAACTGACTAATCCAGGTTGCCCCATTTGTAAGCAGGGTCTTACTGTATCTATTTATAAATCTAAGGTAAAAGTGTACAGTGCATCAATAATCATGTTTGTGACTGTTACAGCCAATTCCAATAGAATTTATATTACTATGGTGTAGTCCTAATATTTATGAAAGTGAAGCTTTAATTTAAAGATTTTTCTTAGCCAAAAGAAATGTAAGTTTACGGTATTGCTCTCTTACATGAGCATAGTACCAGGGATATCAGTTGAACTGAGTACTGTAACTAAGTGCAGAACTAGTATACATGTGTATATATTTTGTTGCAAAGGTAGATTCTGTTGTATGCTTTGCTGGAAAAATACATCAGATAGAGAAGTGTCTGTTGCAGGGACCCTGTAGATCCATGGGAGCTACAAATTACAACATTGCCTGACACAAATCTACAGCAATGTGTTTTTCAGTAACTATACATCACGTATTTGTAATGCATTCACATAATTTATTCTCTATTCTACAGTGATATAGAAGATATTCAAATGTATTTTGGGAAGTGACAAAAGAAAGTAGTATTTCTGTAGGGAGGCAACCTTTTTATCCTGCTTGTGTATTTTTCGGTCTTAAGAAATACACACACCCATCAAGTTTAGTACTTTCTTGTTTCTTGATCTTTCTCCCCAGTCTGCCTGATCGAGAAGAGTGAGAATGACAGACTGTTCCTGATTAGGGTAGCTCTGAAGCTGCAAGCACGAATACTGTGCTAAAGCTAACTATGTGGCTAAGGCGTTTGCGTGTTGGCTTTTTCACACTTGAACAACAATGTGTAGAACAGGCCTGAGGGATAATAATTTACCAGTCTCATTTCCCAAGACTGTTATTCCTCATCTTGACATACTATTAAAATCATTTAATTATCAGTGTTTTGTCTTGTCATTAAGTTACTGATGTTTCCATTATTTATATTTCTAAAACTTTGAGTGCACCCCCCTCCCTCTTTATATGCATGTCATCTAGCAAATATTTGTAATGGATCATCTTTTCTTCTGCAAACCTTCTGGCTAATTTTAGTCTCTGATGGATGTTCTGAGGTATGATAGAATTCCCTCTGAAGCCTGTGTAAATCTGCACACAAGTAGTAAAGAGGAGAATTTGACTGCTTGGTTAATGTTCAAACAGTATTTTTATATATATATTTAGGGATGGGGGAAAGGAAATACTACTCGGGAAAGCTCTTTATCTATAGCCACATATGAACTCGGGTAACAGAACAGAAGATAACAGCTTCTGTTAATGTTTGGTAATTACTTGGCTTATGTTCAGAACCAATTGCACTAAATAATTACAAGCAAATGCCTCCTCAAACTCACCTATTTTGGGAGTACATTATCTTTTGGATGAGACACCCATGGGAAAGGCAAGCTTCTCTGTTTCTTGGCTGCAGTGAAGACTGTTGAGCACAAAGTCTGTAGGGTTTAGCTGCGTTTGTATGAGAAGGCAGTTCCCGTGTGCTTTGTTGTGCTTTCGTTTCATCCATTGGAAAAATCAGCATGACAGGAATTTCACTTAGACTCAAAGAAGCATACTTTAAAAAAAGGTAATATTTCTTGGAAACAATTTTCTCTTTTGGTTCATTATTCTGACAGTCTTTGGTGCAGACACCAGAATTTAGCTATGCCTTTCCCGCGTTTCGCTCCTGGGAGTTCTTTGGTTTCACTGTGCTTGCTATTTAAAAACTGTTGTAAACATGTTAAGTCAAGGTGCCCTTGGTGGTCCTGTATGGGGTGAAGTGTTATGGGAAGGGGATAGTCAGTTCTTTCCCCTGAGATTTACTAGACCAGTCTGTTTGGCAGTGCAACAGAAGTACATGCCAGGTTGGATTTGAGTTTTCATCCATATGGAAAATGGCTGGTACTGTCTGTTTACTTCAGCTACCACTGTTCCGTTGTGGACAGATCAGCATCAGTCTGCCTGGAGACTGATTTAACATAGCACAGTGTAGAGCTGCTTCATCTGCATTTCCATCCAGGTTAGTAGCAACAATAATAAAGATACGGTGACCTGTGCTTCAGTGGTGTACTGTAGAAACTTGTTCAAATCTTGCATATGTAGTCAGGCACTTTGTTAATGCTGCTGTGATTTTACTGCCAGGGTTATGCCTGGAAGATTGATAGGCTAAGGACAGAAGCTAGCAAGTGGGTGATTCCAGATACAAGTATGTATTTAAGGAAAATGGATTTATTCTCAAAGTGGTCAAAAGCTGTCAAAACCAAGTTGTCCTAGGGGGGAGAATGGATCTCAGTTATTGGAGATAACTTGACTGGCCTATTCCTGAGCAACCTGCTTTGATTGGACCAGCTCAAAGCAGGTTGGTCTGAATGACTTCCAGAGGTCCCATTCAAGCTACATCATTCTGTGATTCTCTGAACTGTAAAAGAAAGCAAGTTTAAATGTGAAAGTGCAATAGTGTGGAAACTGGAAGCCATCTATTTCATTCTGCTCTTTCTTTCCAAAGCCAGAAGATGAATGAGGCAGGGTGGGAAAATAGTGAGTGACTTGTCCAGTGGACAACTTTGGGAAACCAAGACTCTTTAGTTTCTGTTTTAAAAGGCTAATTTGACAGTAGCATCTCTCTGGTCTGGTGCTAACACTCGCTAAGTACTGAGATGTTTCTAAGTTCTTTTTCCTTTTCTCTCAACGTAGAGACGGTGAATAACTCATCTTACAGGCACAGCAGGGTGTGTATCCCCTGAGATTTCCTTTAGTCTGACAGGCTACAGATTTGTAGTGCAGGTAGAGGTTCTGATAAATACACTATTCGTTGATGTGTCTGGGAACTATGTAGAGGATCTGATCGGCTATCCACCAAGTTTTGCTGAGGTGACTACAAGCAATTAAATTGTTCATTTGTTTGTTTGGGGTTTTTTCATTGTTTTTATTGAGAGACCACCTTATTTGTTTCCAATTCGTGGCTCCACCCCATCTCTAATGTCTTCATTTAACGCTGCTTTTAAGCCATGACCCGGTGACAAATAGTTGACCTTACTGTTTAAACTGATGATTTTATTGCCATAAAGTAGTCATGAAGTGGAGCCTTGCATTCTTAGATTTACATGTTTCTTCATGTCCAGCTAGAATGGATGATTTTACTTCTTAAAATTTTATTTTACAGCTCACCTTTTTTGTGGCTTCTGAGAGTAAGACATAATTTTTGTTCTGCCATTTGCTCAAAATGGGTTTGTCATGTATACACAGAGGTAAAAATGAGTGTCAGTAATTTCTTTTACAGGAAGCAGTATCTTTGAAACAGCTTAATATTTTCTTCCCTCTGTTATTGCATTTCTTTTTTTCTATACATATATATACACACAAACACAAAGTAGTTAAAGTAGTTTTCAATACACTCACAGATGCGTGTGAATTTTTTTTTTTTAGATTTTTTTTTTTAAACTTTTGCTATTTATCAGAGAAAACACTGCCACTCTTGTGAAAATAGAAACTTCTGTCACCACTAAAGAACTAAAAATGTCAAGGGGACCATAAAAGGAAAATAACACAGTTTGTTTTGGAAATTGTTCCCTGACAAGTTCTGTAATCATTTTGACAAAACTTCTGTAAACTAAAACCTTTGTACTTTTTCAATCGAATGAGCTCTGAAGGCACAATGCATCACTGGAAATAGAAATTAAACAGACTTTTTTTTTATTGTCAAGAAGAAGCTCTGCACTCTGTGCCTTCAGAGTAAAGATGTTGACTGAAACAAACAGGGAATTTTTCTGTGTAATTTATTATAATGTGCACTATTTCTTTGACTTTTTATCCTTTTGAGCTGCCCTGGAAACAAAACAGATCTAGCTCCTTTGCATGCTAATAAATATTGGTGCTGCTTGTAATTATTCAGTGGTTACAGTAGTATTCCTTTGAGGTGAATCATTGCTACATTATTTACTTTTCTCTGTTTAAATTATTTTGAACCTTTAGTTCAACTATAAAATAAGGCTATACTGGTGTTGTGGTTTGTATGACCTTGATATTTTTTCCATCTGTAATGCAAGGATCTAAATATCTGTTTAGGTCCCAATTCTTTGGGACCAAAAGTCACTTGACAATATTTGATAACAAAAGCTATATACCTGGTGTGAAAGATATTTATCTACTTGAATGTCCTTTTCAGTGGCTTAGTAGAAGTCCAAGATCAATCTCTGCGATAGACATAGATCACAGTGTTAAAACTTGTCAGCAGTTAACATACCTAACTTGTTCAAGAGTTTAAATTGTTCCATCAGTTAGAAAGGTGAAATGGAATTTACCCTGCCCAAAGTCAGACATTTCTTACAATCCCTTTTTATTCACTTCAGGATTTCCTGCAAGCCAAGTTGATGAAGTGGGCTACTAGAAAGTATGGATGTTAGCCTAGAGCTCCACCTGGTTCAGTGAGCTGCAGTTGTTGCAGAGCAAGGATTCACACGGACAGGTTGTCCCAGCTGTCCAGACGTGAGCCGGGAAAGATCTGACAAAGCCAAAATCAGAATTGATTACAAAGTCTGTTTCATTTCAGCTGAAATGTATTTCAACATATGATGCCAGCTATGGTCTCAAAACAGGTACTGAACTAAGAAGGAAAGAAGGCTAAATAAGTAAATGCTATGATTTGATGAAAACTGTCATAGAGGAAAACTTCAATTTATATTCTTTAAATCAAATCACAATCAAAGCAGTTTATTGATTCATTAACGTCCCACAATTAACTGGCAATTGGTCAACTACACATTCAGAAATAATCAGCCATGCTGTAGATAGACCACAATACTTGGCTCTTTTGAAGTATTAATATCTACCTACACATTTTTTTAAACATGCCTCTATAATTAGTCCCTAAAATCTTCTCATCCCCCTTGCACACTTGCTCTGTTTTGCATGCACCCCTCTCATAGTCCTCGTTGTGGGGTGGAACACCCCACTTCCCTCAGCCTCGCTGGAGGTTTTGGTTCTGTTGAGGTTACTTATGGCCATCATCAAGTTAGACAGATAAGGTGTCACCCTCTCTCCCCTTCATTATAAATTTTCTTGGATATCTCTTTTCAAGCTGACTTTTATTCCCCCTCTTTTAGTAATTCCTTCCTCACCGTTTAATCTGGTCATTGGCTTTAGCAGCACCAGTTCAGGGGCACACGCTTGCTCACTTTTGGGTGTTCAGACTCTCGTTTCTTTTCAACTGTTGTACGGCCATGTGCCAAGAGAGGGAGCCACGTGTGTTCTGTGGGAATCAAGATCCCTCAAGAAAACTAGAAGAAAGGCAGCTCAGGTTCCGATGTAGAAATGAGTAGAGGTTAGTGCAAATTAGTTTTATCCTCTGCCCCTGAACTGCTGTGTTCATCTTTAATTTTGACTTTACAGAAGAATTTGACTTGATTGGACATATACAGAAGCCTATTCTGTGTTAACTTCTACAGGCTGCACTGATATGCAACAGTTTACATGTTTTTCTTTATATTGAAGATTAAATTTCTTTAAAGGAAGATAAATTTGTTGAAGGCATTGGCAGGGTGAGAACAGCGTTCAGCTGAGAAGTCAGCTCTATTCCATCAACATCTGTTTCATCTGCTTTTAGTGCTCTACTTTCGGTGCACTGTACTCATGAATAGACCCTGAAATACAAACAATTGCTGATCATGCTGCTGGCTCTGATAACATAACTCATAATGGTGCCCTAATTACTTACATTATAAAACTGTCAGGTCTGGAACATTTGGTCTCTCAAGGCAGCTCTCCAATTAATCTTTTCCTTTTTTATTAGAGATCTTGTTATATGATTGTCTTTTCGGGAGGAATGAGAGGGCTTTATGTTATGGTGGATTTTTTTTAAACCTTTCACTGATAATAGAGCAAGAAGACTTCAGAGTTAGCAGGAATGTTGTTAGCTACCTTTTTTTTTTTTCCTTTCTGCTTTTTATTGCAGCATCTGAAAGAATGTAGGCCATACTATTATTGCTAGCTTCAGAGAGAAAAATCACAGAACAATAGAACAGCCCAGGTTGGAAGGATTCTTGAAAGATCACCCGGTCCAACCTTTTATGGGAAAGAGAGCATAGATGAGATTATCCAGCACCTTGTCTACTCATGTTGTGAAAACCTCCAGTGATGGGACTCTACCACATCCATGGGGGAGGTTGCACCCAGTTCTGGGCTCCCCAGTTCAAGAGAGACAGGGATCTGATCGAGAGAGTCCAATGGAAGCTGCACGGATAATGAAGGGCCTGGAACAGCTGCCTTATGAGGAAAGGCTGGGAGATCTGGGGCTCTTTAGTCAGGAGAAGAGAAGCCTGAGAGGGGATTTGATAAGTGTTGGTAAATATCTGAGGGCTGAGTGTCAAGAGGAAAGGGACAGCCTCTTCTCACTCGTGCCCTGTGATAGGACAAGGGGGAATGGATGTAAGCTGAAGCACAGGAGGTTCCACCTTAACATCAGGAGGAACTTCTTTACTGTAAGGGTCACAGAGCCTGGAACAGGCTCCCCATAAAGGTTGTGGATTCTCCTTCTCTGGAGATTTTCAAAACCCTCCTGGCTGCGTTCCTGTGTGACCTGTGCTAGATTCTATGGTCCTACTCTGGCAGGGGGGCTGGACTTGAAGATCTCCAAGGTCCCTTCCAGCCCCTGACATCCTATGATCCTGTGATCTAATATCAATCCTTAGGGCATTGCACTCATGACAGGCTGCAAGCCTGAGTAAAAAACATTGATTACCATCCTCTGAATGTGGCTTGAGTCAGTTTCCTACTCATCTCACAGACCACCCAGCCTGTGCCATACTAGTTTGTCTAGGAGAAGACTGTGGGAAACTGTCAAATGCTTTGCTGATGTCCAGGTGAACAGTATCTCCTGCTCTTCCCATGTCAACAGAAAATAATTATTTTGTTGTTGAAGGCGATCGGGTTAGTCTGATGTGATTTGCCTTTGGTAACTCTGTGCTGGCATTTCCCAATCACCTGCTTCATTTGGTTTGTAATAGTTTCTAGGAGACCTCATTCCATTACTTTCCCAGACACTGAAGTATGACTAATGGGCCTGCAGTTATCTGTGTCCTCTTTTGGACCCTTCTTGCAGTTAGATGTGATATTTGCCCTCCTCCAGTCTTCAGGGACATCCCCTGATCCCCTCTACTTTTCAAAGATGATAGACAGTGGCCTTGCAACAATGTCAGACACTTCTCTTAGCATCCTGGTGTAGGTTCCATCTGGGCCCATAGATTTATGTAGCCTGAAATTTACTTGCTGAGTTAAAATTGTTAAAGAGAAAGCAATGGTCTTTATCATGGTGCAAGTACAATTACGATAGAAGGATGACAAAGGCTAGAAGTAGATTTTATTATATACATTATTGCTTTGATTTTCATAAGACATTGGCTGATAGATCCTTTAACCAACGTGACCATGTGTTAGAACAAAGAACCTCCAATGTCTAGGATGCTTTGTAAGAAATTCTGCTTTTCACAGGCAGAAATTTCACAGCTGTTCTCCCAAATGTGAAGTATACCAGTTCTTATAACTTGCCTTGGAAGGAGCAGAATGGCTAAGCACCACCCCTGGATCGATACGGCAAATACTGTATCATTATTCTCCTTGCTCCATGACAGGAGAGAAGTGCTCCATCACACTGTTTCACAACACACATCCACCTGAATTCCTGTGCTGCTTTTCCTTTGCTTTAAACTTTCTGTGCATGCAGTCCTCAAGTTGTCAGCAGAATTAATGCAATAGGTAAGTACAGATAATGATAATATTTTTCTTTTGGACTCTTCCCATTCCAAATCTAAATACTGTAATTAGTAACTGTAAACATAGTAATGACATGGACTTAGGTTGCTTACACCAGCAGACAGCATTTGTAAAGTGATAGTATGAATTCCTTTCCCAGGCAATGCTTGAGACCTCTGTATTAGAGTTCCCTGTACTAGTGGCTGAGACAACGGCAGTGGCACAGCTACACGCCTGTCACCTTGGATCAGTACATTATCCCATGCTTGAAAATGTTTATAAACACCTCTAGGTAAAGAATGGTTAGTTACTAGGTTTCATTTGCTCAAACTTACTTAATATACATATTCATGGGAACCAACCTGCTATCCCTCCTGCAAAAAAGCAGAAATTCAGGACCGTTGTCAAGCTGTCCTCTGCTGCTGAGAGAACTCAGGTGAGACCTCTTTGCTTTCTTTGCTTTCAATGTCTAAAAGCGTACTGAGTGTAACCCAGCCTTTCGTTCAGCACTGCCCCACCCTGTGATGAAGGGGGCTGACGAGGGCCTGAATCTCCAGCAGAAAGGGGATTGTGTAAGTCAGGAAGGTTGGAGAGCTGTCTTTTACTGATAAAATCAAAGAGAAAGTCCTTGCTTGGATTTTTTTTTGTGCATGAGGCCAATTTCCTGCCATTTTGCTGGTCTCTTCTTGTCCTCTTCCAGTTAAACCTTGACCCTCAGGGTAAAATAATATTCCAGAAACCAGTGAAGAGATGGAAGGATGCCCTCAGTGCCCTTTGCCTCTCCGCTTTTTCCACCCACGTGAACACACAATTGAACCCCGTGAACTTTGTTACACGAATGAATGTTGTGTTGTTTTGTTTCATTTTTCTTTTTGCTCTCTGCTCTGTTAATGCTTAAAATAGAAAAAGAATTGTTTCAGATCATCCTGAAATAATGTTTTCTTCATAATTTTTATTGACAACACAGAAAGACTGAAAGATACAATTTTGACTTGAAGGAAGAACTCTGCTGGATAGTATTTTTTTTTCTCTTCTCTGAAGAGACCAAATGCACCTGGATGGGGGGGAAGAAAGTAATAAAGGAAAGAAAATAAGGGTCTTGCTCCTTAAAGTGACTGTTGCTGCTGTTCCTTTTAAGCAAAATCGCCCCAGTATCTCCCAGCGCACAGCAAAGCAAAGTGTCCTGCTCACAAAAACATCGGATGGAGTGTGAAGGAAAGGTCTCCTTCAGTCTCTGTTGCTAGCACTGTTTTAATTTATAGAAAATAGGAGCTTCATCTTTAAGTGTCTGCTTAGTTCAAAGTAAAGATACGAACCAAGGTCTGTTGCTTCCAAAAACATGCACTAGGCTGGATTATTATAGTATCATCTCTCTCAGTCCTTCTGGAGAGAAATGTTGCTTTTTTTTCTTCTAAGTAATTAAATGTTTAGTGAGAAAAAAGAGCTAGAAAATTGTGCTTTATTCCAGCTGAGCGTCTAAGCCACCAAAATATGAAGTTAGGCTTCTCTGTCTAGTTCAGTGGTTTTTAAATTCTATTACAGACAATGGAGATCTTGATATAGTCTAATTTTACCAGGGTCTGGGTCTGTAGGCATAATGCCTGTGCCTCTAGTTGTTAAGTAGAGGTTCAAGACAGATTGATTATTTTTCACTCAAAGTTTTTATGTTCTTAACAACAGCTTGCAGAAAAAAATGATAAAAATCTTGGCAGTCTTACAGATGACAGTACTAGGGGTTTTCTCCTTGTATAAATCTGGGCTATGTAAATGATGGCAATGATAAAAGTGTTGTTGTATGTTGTGGACTCAAGAATCTGTCTTTTATTCAGTGCTGCTCTAATGCTTTAATTCACCTTGTTTGTAACTACTATTTCCTTTATAAATTATAAACCTGAAAAGGTGGGCTATTTTTTAATCTTAATATAACCAGTACTGCCTTATTTTAGAGTCTAATACAATCATGAACACACTGTAACTTGTGGAAGATTAAATTGCAAATTGTGGGTGTCCACCGGGCAACTAGATATATTAAATTTGTTCACCTTCATAACTCATCCTCATATACACTGTATTTTTTCCAGGATCACGCAAAGATGTGCTTGTTCTGCCTGAGGTACATTCTATAGTATTTATGGTTTATCAGATGTACAGAATATCTTTTTCAAGGAGACACTCATATATCATTTGAACTTCAGTAGTTATTACATTGTTTTAATGGAAAAACGTTATAAATGAATGAGCTTTATTCTCGGCAACATTTATATTTTTGAGTATGGCTTTTTCAGTGCTGTTATTTTTTGTTCTATGAGAACATGAACTTCTTGTTTATTGCTCACTGATTTTATAAAGATATCTCATTTTCTCCTTGGAGAGCTATAGAAGAGAAAAGGTCAAAAAGCAGAAGCTAAATAATCAGAGTGCAGTTTTATTTCACAAAACTTCTGTGAATATGACATCTATTAAAAAGCTAAAATGAAAAGCAATCAAGACAAACACTTTAGCTCTTCTTTGGCGTTGTGATTGAATCAGGAATACAACGTATACAGAAATCTTTAAAACTGAGGTTTTGATTTACCTGGTTTAATCCACATGGAAAATACATGCAGTTGTTATGAACTTAGACTGTGAGCTCATTAAATAAAAAGGCTCACTCTACTTCTCTTGTAAATAGATAGAACATCCCCAGAAAACTGTTATCACTGTCTGTTGATAGAGCAGAAAGCTGCTTTGCTGTAACTCCATGCCGGACTAGTTTTTCTGATACACATCCCATCTGAGTTAGGATGCTGAAGGTGCCAGCTTTACCTTGCTCTTTTGAGGTGCTGCATTTGTATCCATTTCCTTTTCTATGTACCACTGTATTTGTGATTCCTGACCAAGTCCTAAGAGCCCAATGTAAAGAAATAATCTGCAGGTGTTCCTATTGTAGATATGTCTTTACTTAGAGAGTTGTGCATTTTGCCTGCCTTCTGGGACACAACATTCCTGACAGGAAATGTCAGCTTGCCCATACTGCCCCAAGGCAGCAGCATTGAAGACACGGAGGAAGGTTCTCTGTGTATGAGGCGAGATCTTGTGATCCATGAAGATTGCTGTGTGCTCCTCTCAGTGCCTACAAAAGCAATTCTAATGCTATGAGTAGCTAAAGAAGCGTTAGGAAATTTAGGGCCTTTGGCAAGTGTAGTGACAGAGACAGATTTATTTCTGCATGCAAATTAAAAATGGTTGTGTAGTCCAATGTAAGGGCAAAACCCCCAAGTGCACGTTGAATCACCATCGTACAGCTACAGTGTGTTAACCAAACCGGTTATCCTCATGGGGGAGTGTTATTCGAATTGGGAGTGTTGATAGCAGAGAGAACCAGAAATGTTCACAAAGCACTTTTGACCTAGTGGAAGCTGTGACTTGACAGATTCTGAGGTTATTGGCAGATGAAGTGGAGCCGTTGTAACATAGAACTGGGACAGGAATAAGTCAACGTGTCGCTGGCCTTATTTCTTTCCTGTCACAGGTTGAAGAGGTGAGGGTAGTTTTGATGTCTTCTCCAGAGAACTTAATATTTGCTTTATCTTTTGTTTGTCTTTTATATAATTGCACTGGATAATATTGCAAAGTCGTATAAAATTAAAATTACGTTTGAAATAGGGTTTGTTAATTACAGTATTTAACTGTTGTGGTTATTGTTTCCTAGGAGATTAATGAGGTGAATTATTGTAACATAATTAAACTACAGTATATCTAATCTCTTACATACCCTTGTGGTTTACTGTTATTCAAGTATCATTTGAAGGTTAATTTCACTTCGCTGGTATATATTTGACTTTGGCAATACAGTTTATAGCAAAATATGTTTTCAATTATATTTGAAAGTCATTAGGCAATGGCTCTGTCAAAATGATCCCTATAAGCTTTACTAATGAAGGTAAGAATGTCATAAACAGTCAAATCAAAAGAGTCACATACACACAAAGCCTGAATAGTCACATAAAAGCAGAAGTTAACATATGTTACCACTTGGATGCTAATGGTGTCTGCTGAAGGTTAACCCTTTTCTTCTGATTGTCCACCCTGATGAATGGCAATTATTGAATGAATCAAAGTTGAATAGCATAAAGGTTTCATTAACACGAAAGATACAATTATATGTACGAAGCAGCAAATCCAGCAATCCAGAATCTGCCCTGAATTGTTTTTGACTGAAGCCTTTCACTAGCAGTTAATAAACTCCTCATTTCCCAGTCAGAGGCTGTGCCTCTGGCCATTCATATCAGCTAACTGACTGTTTTCTGTGGTACTGTGGCAGGAAATCCTATCATCTTGCCACAGAAAAATTAGAAACATACACTAATATCTTTATAGGACAAGATAAAACTGTAGATTCATCAAAGCATGCCTTTTCCTGCAGAGAAACAGAATAGTTTATAAACCTTTATATTCTTTTATCCCCAAACCCAACCTTCCTCCTCCTCAGCCACAAACTCAGCTTCATTTTAAATTTGCTGTTCTTCATTTATCCTCATGCTGGATTTATTTACAGGGTGTATACTATGTGTTATACTACAATAGAAAAGCTGCCATATTTTTTTGCTGTATCAGTTCCAGTCATAGACAGTTTTTTGCATCAGTTTTTTGCTTTGTCTTCAGTAATCCTAAGAAATTCTCTTCTCTACACTCTTTTTAATTTCCTCTAAACCGTGGTGCTAAAGATTTGAATCTATTATTTTCCCTCTCATTTCTCTGCCATTTCATCCCCCTATCATTTGGACAAAACTAAAATTATCTCCATGAAATTGTAGCTCAGTATAGAATCAAACCCAAGATGATGCCCTTTAAAATAATTACAATTCATCAACATGTAATTTAATAATTATAATTTTAATCTGAATTATAGAAGTTAAAGTATTAGTGGTTACAATTTTGCGTGTAGAGATTGGCTCCTTTCTGGATAGATATTGAAAATCTTTCATGTCCAAAACTCACAGCATTCTTGAGCATTTAATCTAAGTCGTATTTTATTTTCTGAGATGTATCAACCAATATTGGAATAGGGAAACTGCTCTATAATTTTCTTCATCATTACTCAGCATGTCTATGAGCCTTTTCAATGACATCCCATTATCCATTTCTTGAATAATTTCTACTTCTTTCTACATACTGTTAATGATAAATGCCCACAACTGGCTTGCTTTTACTCTGTAATTAATTAGAAGACCTATTTTGTGTTAAGCACAATACTTTCTTGTTTTTCCCACTTGACATGTATTCTCTGTAGTCACTTTGCAGTATTGTGGACTTTCGGTGCCTAGTCTCACGGTGTTATGGAGTGGAGTATGTGATCCATGAATAAGACTATAAACCTACATTATCCAGGTTATTCTGAAATTGTTTGCTCTTTCTCCTCCGTTTTTGTTGCCTTAGAAATTGTGTGCCATCAGCTAATTTAATAGTGTTGAACATAACATTTCCAAGGTCACAACTCTAGAAAATAATCTAAATTTGTCCATTGTAATGTTCCCAGCAGCTCCAGTTATCTTCTCTGCACTCAACAGCTGGCCTGTTTCTTTCTGATATGTGTCTTTGAATCTATTTGAATTTTTGTCAGTTCTCCTCGAAAACACACGTGCCACCTTTTCAAATCAATCTGCTTTGTGGCACAGTATCAAATGCTTTTCTGAATTCCAAATAAATTGTCCATTCCATTGCTATTGTCTCCAGGTAAGCAACACATTAAAAGAATTCAAGTAAGTTTGGCTGCCATGGCCTCCTTTTTTTCTGTGTATTCAGCCTGCTGTTATAGTCTTCTGAGTCATGCATTTCTAAATCTGGTTTGATAATTTTCTGTCTTCTGCATAACTGAAAGCAGGATAAGAAGATTGGGCTTTCTAGGGTCTTGGAACCTTTTAAAGTAAAAGGAATTGCATTAAATGCTACTCCAGTTCTCTTCTAACTCCCTTACTTAGTAAGTTATCAAAAATCCTGCCAAGGGCTTTTCTTTCCCCCTTACTACTTTTCTAGAGATTTTTTTGGTTGTAATTGAGTAGGCCTGGAGCTTTGTCAATGTTTAATAGTCATAATTACCTAATTAAGGTATCAGCTTTGGTAGACCAGAAACCACCTTTCTCCACTGTGTTTTCAGCTTTCAGGAGTGTATTTGTTACTTCTGTCAGATTCTCTCTTCCTTTGTGTATTCATTACAAACTGTCTATAAAGATATGAGTAATCTGTCTCTTTATTTTAAAAATTGCTTTGCTTGAAGATATTTGCCTCTCATTCCTGTCAGATTCCAAGCGGATGAACAAAACCCCCCCCAAAGTCACACACACAGGTGGCTAGTACCATAGAATGGTGGAAAGCTCAGTCATTTTCTTTGCTTTTCCAGGAAAAAAACTGTGTAATAATGGCACATGTATACTTGAGAGATGAAACTATACCCATGAGGAGTGAGTGTGACCCGTGGTGATAAGAAAGGGGGGAGATAATTTATGTTAATTGGCAATAAATGAAGTAAAATTCTGCAAGGTGTTTTGCTTCTGACAGTAACTGGTGAGAGATTTCCCTGTCTTTATTTTGACCCATGAGTTGTCTTGCTCCATTCTTGCTGCTTTCTCTGCTGTACCATGGGGGGACAGGTGACTGAACAGCTGGATGGGTGCCCAGCTGCCAGCTGCAGTGGGGACCAGCCCACCACGGTTACTTATCTCACAGTGTTAATGGCAGGTGACTGGTCTTGGGTATACTCTATGGATCATGTATTGCTCACCTTGCAGTTCATATGGGAAGCTGCAGTTGTGTGTTATCAGAGTCATGCAGAGCTGAGTGGTTCAGTTTAGTGATGTGTGTTCCTTATCCAACGTCAGGTGTCCATCTCTTGGTTAAAAAGGGAGCTGGTTGATGTGCATGTGTACCAATGCACCCCTGCTGGGAAATGTAGCTTTGGAGTTTCTGTGTGTCAAATGCGTGGTCAGACATTCAAAGTGTTGATGTGAATGCTATGTTTATGTAGTGACTCCCATTCTTGATTCTTCCAGAATTTTTTCAAATTTGACTGCACAAAAATGACCTGTTATTTTAAAAAATATTTTTCAAGTTGTTTTATTAACCTGAGCTTTCAGCTCAGGATGATGTTTGTCCTTTTGAGTTCTTTTACAGTGTACTAGAGGATTAAAACAGTTTCCTTCTTACAGAGGTTAGAAAGAAGACTTCCTCAGGGGGCATGATGGTCTGTAATTAAGCACTTGGGGAGTATGTCTCCAAAAGGCAGTTCTGCAGTATTTTGTAAAAGCATCCGACAGCCAGTAGCAGAAGCAGGAGGGTGGACTGCTGATCTGCTCCAGTCTGACAGTTTTTTCTGTGTCTGTAAATCTTGTATTGGGCTTCAGTTTACCTTGAAATCTGTGCCTGTAAACAGCGGAATGTTTATTTTCAGAGAGGATGGTTAAAGTCCTATGGAGGATTTGTACTCTTTTTCTTCTTTTGCTTGTTTCACCATCTGGGGCCCTTACACAGATGCTTATCTGTTTCTTTTATAGAAGAAAGAGTGTCATTGAGTCATATGTCATTTCATACATAGGACTTTGGCCTGTGGCACCGGGCCACCTCCTGCATTAAACTGATGGTGATAAATTGTGGCAAAAAGACCTTTAAATTACTTAGCCCTGGTAATTGTCAAGGTATTATATTAACAGTTCTTATCGTATATGGCAGTTTTACAAAGCGGAGTGGTGGGTTAGGAAGAGTTTCAGAGTGTTATATTCAGTATAATTTTTGCCACAGTGTTTTTTCTAGCACCTGATTTCCCTTAGTTGATGCACTTTTTTTTGAAATGGGGACATAACACCACCTATAAATAATGCAAACACAGAATAAAACTTGGTAGCATGAAACACAATTTGAGGACAAGAAAATTTTCAGGTTCGGATAAGATCAGAATGACAGGAGGTGGGCCTGACCAGCAAAACCGTGTTCTGGTCACATGTCAGCTGAGGCTGGAGATACACGGAGAAGTGCTTTCCATCTTTCTGGCAGGAATAGTGCAGACAACCAAAACGAATCATGTAGGTCCATTGGGCCTGGTTATAGAAGGCGACTGCTGGTAAAGGCAGTGGGATTAAGGAGTAAAGTACTGTAATAACTTAGGCATTAGAGCATTCTTGGAGACCTCAGTGGCAATATTAATGTGCTTGCACATAATCCTATACCTGAGATGGATAGATGAGATTTCAGTAAAGTCAGCAGTGTTTGCACAGGGCAGAGATTTTATTGCCAGGCTGGGGCCTCCCTTTAGAGCTGGGGGATTGGGTGAGAGCAGTGCTAGAGGAGGCAGGGCAGGAGGATGAGCCTTAAGGCAATTGTCATAGTGAGGGTATATGATGGGATGATTCTACTGATCAAATGTCTTGATGTTTCTTGTGATAGTTGAATGAATAGCAATACTTGAGACGTGATTTACAAATGTTAAGAAGGAAAAAAGGCTTCCCCTCCTTACTATCTTTGCTTTCATTCCCATCTTAGGAAACTTCTGTTTCATGAGGTGAACAATGTAGACAAGGAGGAGGAGCAAGACTTTTAGTTCAGTCACAGCTATCTTATTCCCAGTGTTTTCAAAAAGCTATCTCAGTTTTGCACCATACAGATAGTTCTAGAATCGGGGCTTTCCATGTGAAAGCTGTCCTCTTGCTGGAAGGGAAGAACAATAGCTAGCTAGCTAGAAAAGTATGTCAGAGCCACTACTCAGAAACTGCCTCTTCAGTTTCTTTTCAGGTTTCTCAAAATGTAGCCACCAAGTAGCCTGAGTGGATGTAACATCTCTGTCAGTGCCATGATAGTTAATGATAATATCTGTAAATGCTTCAGAGGAAAAATGCTTACATTTCAAACACTTGAAATAACAGTATTTAAAAATATTCTAAAGCAATCATTACATTTTAAAGAAATATATCTTGTCCCTTAGAAAAAAAATAATTTATCAGTCTCATCAGATAGATTTTTTTTTTTTAATTATTTTTTTCTACATCTGTTGGATAATCAACATTCCTGTTTGCTGTTTATCTGCTTCTTAAATTTTAACAAGTAATTCTGTTTATAATTATGACATTTGATAATTTTGTAAAAATCAGCACCTGCTGTGTGTAGGATAATAGCACAATGCAACAGGCCCTGTAGGAGGAACTGAATTTCTGCTCATTTTATCAGGAAGTGTCTGAACTGTAAGTGGAGTTGCCCTCCTGTTAAAATTACTGTGGGTGTAGATAAATGGGAACAGAGTTTTACTTGTGTAACAAGAAGAAAACTCGAAATAAATCTGATTCTTGGTGTGAATGCAGAGGGATAAGTACTAAAAAATGTGAAAAGGCAAAAGGAGTTGTTTTATGAGATTTCATCTGTGATGTCAGTCAGTTGGGATGAAGTTGGTGTAAAATCTCTGAGCAAATATAAATGATCACTTTTCCCCTCTGATGAAATGCCCTGTGGAGGAAAGAAATAAAATCTATGGCAGTTATTCGTCTAGTTAGCAGATGAATGTAGGGTTGGCAATTCTTTATGCACACAGGACATCTTACTGCTGCCTTCATAGAAGGATGACTCAATCCCAAGTTTCTTGCTCTAACCTTGAGCAGGGCTCTGCAGGCCAGGAGCAGAAAGGGTAACGGTTCTGTGATGGGCAGACAGAGAGACACTTAAACCCGTATTCTGCATTATCATTGTAAGTGTAGGATTCAGAATGGGAGCATGGACAAGGTGCAGCTATCCGCTTTATCCAGCAAAATTTTGTCATTCCTTGTAGGGGGACCTGGTGGAGCCATAGAGTTGCAAGTTGTAGTTGACTGAGGAAGACAGAGAACTTGGAGAGAGCAAAGAAGGAATGTCATCCCTCTTCCTTCTGCTCCTTGAAGAAAGAGCACAGAAGGGCTGTTCTTTGCCATTTTTCTGTGGGGCAATTTGAGAACCAGGGTTGCATCCAATAGCAGAGCCTCAACTTAGCTGGAGGAAAAGGGATTTCCTTACTGGGTTGCTTCAGGGCGTTTTCACAGGTACTTGTGGCCAATGAGCTGGAATCCTCCCTCATGCCACAGGAGATGACAGTCTGGTGAAAATGTGTGGTGCTGGACTCAGGGCTCAGCATATGCTAGAGGAGGAAAAACTTTGTGGTGGAGTTTGCAGCCCCGGCGTTGGCAGAGCAAAGGTTTTGCATTGCCAAGGAGCACTCAGGAGGAAGAAGTTGAGGGAACAAGTTTCCCAGTAAATGTTAAAAGGAACAAAATCACACCAGCTTTAGTTGTTGCTTATTTACTGTTTATGTGCTCGAGACCCAGGCAAATTAGCAGCAGCCATCTCGGTTTTGTTTCTCGAAGATTATTCTCTAGTGACTTTTAATTAAAAGTTCCCTTAGGCAGAGGAACCATTGGTGATCCTAGGTTTGTTGTTTATTTTTCTGGGCTATCTCAGCTTTAATTACCTTTTAGGATTTTAAATAAGCCTTATGTTTCCACCAGATCATGTTTGTTACAGAATAAAATGGCAACGGGATCAGCAAGGGTATTTATTCTAACAATCAAACTTTCACATAGAATGTATTTTACATGTAGTCAAGTAAATATTCCCTTCCCTGTCCTGAAAAACCCTATGGTCAGGCTTAATAGTGTTTCATACATTTTGAATTGAATAACTTGTGTTGAATCTCCCATTCCTGCGCTATTCAATTTTTACTGGGAATATGATTACATTGAAATGAGACTCCATCGCAGAAATAAGCTATTGGATGGGCAGCAGACCAAGGCAAATTTCTGGGCAGTTTGCATAAATGTTTTCCCAACCATAATAGCAAAAGTTGAGCAGGAGAGCTAACCTGTCAGATTGCAATTTCTATTCATTGTTGCTTGAAACATCTGTTTTGCCAGAGAATCATCAGGTTTGTTTCTTGTTTACCTGCAAATAAATTTGATACAAAAAGAGTCAAACGGATATAAAATCCTTCCCGCCTTCCACTTGGAAAGTTTTTAAGCATTAATAGATATGTAGGTCACAATGCAGTCATACACTATTTAGGTATCTTGATGCCAGCAGAAAACTTCACCGCTAGCTGATGTGAGAAGCTTCCCAGGACACCCCATCACTAGTGTGGGCTGGAGTGTGTAGCACAAGGTGAATAAGATAGTCCTAGTAACTGCTGGTTTTTGACAGAGTAGTGCTGGCTTGTCTCTTAAAACCAGTCAGACTGCAGTAGACCTTAGAATGGGATCCATGTGTAATGTTCAGAAGAGGAAAAGTTTTTGAAAATCATCTTTGAGCTGAGGAGAACGCCTTTGTGCTCTCCAGAGCAATGAGTTCCTTTGCATGTAGTGCTTTTCTGCAGGTTCAGCTGCAGTTAGAGGTGTACTGCTAAAGGGCTAGGTCACAGCTGAAGTACATTTTATTTATGGGTTGGTTCATGTACATATACACTCGAATTATTTGTCTGTTTGTACTTATATTTCAAATGGGCACAGTGCAGGCTTATCCCAGCTCATCAGTATGTACCATGCAGCTGAAGATGTTCTTTCTCATTTTACTGTTTTGGATAGAACTGAAGAAGTCTGAGGAAAATAAGTTCTTCCAGCACTTCACTGAATTACTGATATTTTTATAGCTGCTGTTAATCACACAATAATATTAATATTACTGTTGGCTTCAGTCCAATAATCTCTTTGAATATCATTGAATGGCTGTCTGGCTGCTTGGTGTGCATTTCAGACAAACAGGAAATAGAGTTTAAAAAAAACAAGATTAGCTTTTCTTTCAGTTACTTATTTCTGAGCAGAATGTATTTTCCTCAGATCCCCAGAGAGCAGCCTTAGATAGGGCTTGCTTTTCAGGTATTTTAGTCGTTGATGAACTGCACACGCAAATCATACTTCTGTACTCAAACATGGACTTGAATTTGAAGTTATCTTTTTCTGCTTCTATATAATGGGTATTCCTACACACACACATTTATTTCTTTTTAATGAATGTTCTGATTTAGAGTCTGCGCATAGGCTGTGTGCATTAGAGCTATTTAGTATTAAAAAAAAAAAAAAAAAAAGAAAAGATAAAGGAATGGGAGAAGTACTTTTAAATAAATGGTATAAAGTTAAATGGTGTGCTCCTGGTCACCCTTCCTAACAATATAAGCAGCCAAGGACATTCATCAAGAGAAAGGCTGTAATTAATTAAGAGAAATACTATGCAAAGCATAATTAACATGTGTTACAGCTTGTCTGAAGACTAATGCCAGTAAAACAGTAATATTCGCAAAAGGCTTTGACATTTATGTGGATAATAAAATACCGAGAGTTGCATTAGAGATTTTAAAAAGTTGTTTTCTAAAAGAAACTCTCTTGCTTAAAAACCAATACCAACTATCATTAGAAAAAGACATCTTCTGCTGGCAGCCTGTTCCGTAATAATTCAATGGGAGTCAGGCAGTTATTGCCAGATTGTATTATAAGGTATTAAAGTTACTGAGAACTCTCATTCTATTCTGTACAGAAAAGAATGTTGTGTTAAATGGCTTCTTCCACTGTAATTAACAAACTGCTTTACTTATAAATATATAAATGGTCTCTGCATTTGAACAAATGGTCCCTAGATTATAAAGAATTAGGTGTCAAGTCAGTTCTGACCAGTATTGCTCCCTCTATCCCATCTACTCCTTTACTGGTGAGTACACGTCTCACTAGACATTTCAATTAGGAAACCTCTCTATGGCGCTATTAGGATTCTGTGATTATCCACAAGATACATTTTGTCTGGCATCAATAAAATAACATAGACCTATCAGTCACAAAATTGTATATAACCTGACAATAAGCCTGAAGAATAAGGCTACATTTCTTTTTTTTTTTTTTTTCTAAATTGCATTACTGTTTGCTTAAAGGAAAAAGGTCACATGAAAATCACATTTCTGTCAGAAAAACTTGGATGTGTTATTTCTACAAATAACCTTAAGATTAATGAAAGTCAAAGCAGCAATCTTGCACTTATTAGTGCTACAAATACCCTTAAGATTGATGAAAATGAAAGGAGCTGGTCAGTGCAAAAAGGCTTTTTCTTTCTGTTTTTGCTTCATTTTGCTTCGACTGTGCAACTGGTGGTACTTTCTGTAGTATTTTTCTACATTAAAGGAGAAATTCACAGAACAGGCTTTTAAGAATATCCACAGGTGAATGGTTGGAAACCCTCGTGTCTTTTCCTACCACTGTTTCAAGGGAATTTTAGGACAGAGTTTTCTAAATACCCATTCTTCTGTGATGCCTTAAGATAAATGGTCAACCATTTTTAAGAGCTTACCCTGAAAGGTTTTAATAGGAGCTATGGGCCATCTTGAAAATCTATGCCATAGTAATTTGAAGGAATCAGTGCCAGAAAATGGATTTGCTGGGAAGCAGTTTATTTCAATTTGAATATTTTGAAATTGTGCTCAGTACCTAAGGTAGCATGCCTGAAACGAGATGATCCTGTTACCATGGTTTCAGGCTGCGATTTGGGTTACTATGGTGTCAGCCTTTGCTTCTTGCTGTGCTGGAAAGTATGATGTGACCTGGGCAAGGTCATGTAGACTTAAATCCTCGAAGCGGCTAAGCTGGAGCAACAAAAATTAGTCACTGCAGTGAAGGTCTTTTATGCACCTGCTGCCTAAAGGAGAGACTCAAGCCCTACATGCACTTTCTTATAAAGTATTGGACATTCGATTCCTATCTAGAGAAGTTAGAGCTCTGATCTGAGGCACGGAGCTTCGCAGGTTATTGCAAATCACAGCCCTTTTTTGTCCAACTTGTATTAATAACTAGGTACCAGAAGGCACATTCCTTTCTTCAAAAGCTGTGGTGATTACATCCTCTGCTGGAGATGGGCATCAGAACTGGAGTCCCTCTCTTCATTTGAAATGGTATGCTCACAGAAACATCAATTTTTATCCAGTAGTTTAGTAACTTTTTTGAGCGGGAGCATAAGGAGGCTCAAGGTTTCTGTTCTTACCAGGAGCTGCATGCATGGCTGCGAGAGGGTGATAGAGGAGGCCCCAGAACACCTTTGGTTTATAGAGAGACCCAGCTGAATTAGGATGGGCAGGGGTAGAGTAAGAGAGACACCTGTGGAGTTTGCAGCTGGCAGAGAGGAAGGCTGGAGCAGTAGTCCCTGTTCCAAAGGCTGTGTGCATTTTATATCCAGTGGCTTGTGGGTCAAATACATTGTCTTCAGAGCAAAAGTTGTTACGTTGAAGATTGCAATGTGTTTTGATGCTTGAGGTTTAACCTCAGATGGCAACTAAACCCCACACAGCCGCTCGCTTAATTGTCCCCCAGTTGGATGGGGGAGACAATAGGCAGAGTAAAAGGGAGAAAACTCCTGGGTGAAGATAAAAACAGCTCAACAGATACAGCAAAAGCTGTGCACCCAAGGAAAGCAAAACAAGGAATCCATTAACCACGTCCCATCACAGGCAGAACCAGCACCAGATGAGGTGCTGGAACCAGGTGAGGTTCCAGCACCTTGGAAAAAACTACTTGGAACCAGATGAGGTTCCAAGTAGTTTAAAGGGCTGGTGCACCTTTAAAGTGGGGTGTAGTGGTGGGGTCTGAGGGACTCAGCCTGGGAACAGTCACTGAGCTTGGGTCATGGTGAGCTAGAAAATCCCTCTGAATGTTTTTCTGAGAGAAAGCAGTGACATGTGGGAAATGTAAATTGTGGATCAACCAGGAGTTAGGTTTGGGATAGAGCACAAGCTGTTCAGCACCAAGAAAAAAGCCCACCCTGACACACAACTATTCTCCAGGACCAGGGACTCTTATGGTAGAAATTCAGATAGTAAAAGGGGGTTTAATTATTTGGTTAATTGATTACTTATTGAGGGTGGGGTTTTTTATTATTTGTGTGTATGGTTTAGTTTTGGGTTTTGTTTTTTTCCCTTTCAGGTATAGCTTTTAATTTTGCATCCCAAGATTTAAGTATGTAAATTCCATTTAAGTCTTATTCCAGGTTCTTTAATCCTATTGCAGTTTTTACCTTTGGAGTTTTTCTTTTGCTTTTCTGTAATCTAGAATACAGTTACATCAGAGGGCTGCTACAGTGATAACATCAGAGGAGTCTGATACTGTGGTAATTGATGCAGACTTAGTATCACATCTCTTGATTGCACCCAGAGTAGTGCCAATTTATGTATTTCATCCTAGTGAAGCAGCTTTTTCTTCCTGAGTGTACAGTTCTTCTAAGTGTTATTCCCAAGTAATAACATCATCTCTCCAGCTTATACCTGTAGGGGAATTATGTGAAGTATCAGTATAGTATAATTATTTCAGTGAAAAGCCATAGCCCTGGCAGAAAGGAAAAAAATAATAAAAATGTATGGCTTTATACACATGTGAACACACACAGTACTCAGATACACTACAGTGATTTAAATTATTGTATATCAATCTGAATGGCAATGATCTGAAGGCACTTTGAAATGCATTAAATACTTCACTCCTGAATGCAATTGTGTTCCTTGGAAGGAAAGAGATTTTTCATATTCCTGGTTACTATTGCTTGTGAAAAACCAAACGTCTCATTTTGTTTTCTTGCAGACACGCACTTTCCATTCTCCCCAGTTTTCTCGTGGCTGTTAGGCCACATCTGTCCATTAGCCTCATCGAGGGTATTATCTTTCAGAGTAAGGAAAGCAGATTAAAGAATCGCTGCGAGTGCAGTATTGGAAATGGACTGCTCCTTAATGCTTTGTTTCTGGGTAATACAGTAGCTCAGGCTATGATCTTGCCATAGTATTGATTATATTCTTACTCAAGAAGAGGACGTTTGTAGAAGGATTCATTGGTTTTAGAGTCTTGTCTTCCTGCTGCCATTTTTCTTCCACTTTGCTCTTTGCTTTTTCATTTCTGTGTACTAACCTTGTGAATTATGTCAACACGGTGTTCCTTTTGTGTTTTTTATGATACCCTGAAAACCCTTCTCTGTAAAAGGAAGTGTAGTAGCTGGAGTAAATGTAGCACTGATCATATCTGTACCGGGTTATTCTGTTCTGTTGGCACATACTGGATGCAATCACACCCTTGAGCTGCTTGAGGGTCTACCAAAGGGTAGGTTGCCCAGCGAGCTTGGCTGTGAGCACTGTTTAGTCTGGGCAATGTTTGACAGGGATTTTTTCAAAGGCTCAGCTGGCAGCAGGGTTTAGACTTGGAGATGGGGTTAGTGTTGAGAAGCAGCTGTGTGAATATGAATTACATTTTTTTTTCTGAAAAAGGAAGATTATTTCCTGAAAAATCGGAAGGATCTATTGCTTTGTTAAATGCGAGTCCTCATTGTTCTGTTTTGTTACCGTGCATACATTTAGGATTTGTCAGGTATTTATCCACCTGAGAGAAGAAAATAAGTGACAGTTAAATGTGCAGTGAATTAAAACCAGTTTTGATTGCTAGACTAGGCAATGATTGATGGTTTATTCCTCTCATGGTCACTGTAACCAGAAATAAAAAAGGCACATACATAAAATATCTTCTTAATTTTCAGTAAAATTTGAGATGTTAGCTTTTTAAAAAGGTAGTAGATTTTTAAAAGCAAACTTACAAGTTTAAAGAATGGAAAATGTGTCTGACTGGATTTCAGCTTTAGGCAGTGGAGGTTTGGTGCTTAACTTCAGGTTGATTATTTTACAGTCGCACTCAGCAAGCTAAGAAGTGTACTCCACTGACTGTACAGACAGACCTGAAGACTGGTGTCTTGGTCAAATCTAAACTTGTACAATCACGAAGACATACTGGCAGAAAACAAATCAAAGTCCAGGTAGGAGGGATCCTGAAAGTGCCAGTAATTTATGCAAGTCACCCTCAAACTCTCTTTTATGTAAGCAGGTCAAGCTGCTATATGCAGCTTGCCTGTGAAGCTGTTACAGGTCACGTATGGCTTAGTATTGAATACCAAGCGATTATTTATGGAAGAAAAATAGAAACTTTAAATACCCACTCTTTTAAATGAAATACTCCAAGCCTGAAGGGCTTTTTCCCTCTCATTAAGGGAAAAAGAAAACTTCTCCAATCATTTGGCTTATCCACTAAATGTCTACTGAAGCTTTCTGACTTGAAAGCAGCAGTTATCAAAAACTGTCAGAGGTAGAATGAGAGATCAGATGGGTTGTGCTTTTGGAAACTGACTTTTAGGAGAGGAGCACCGTACCCCTGTATTCACATCCAGGGCAGGACGTTTGCTCTCAGACACGATCCAGAAACCCACCCGGGGGGGCTTGCAGACTCCAGTTAGAACAGGGCTCTGTACCATCCTGTTGTACCCATTGCAGTGGGGAAACTTGAGATGCAAGTGTAAGATCATTACAAACAGTATGCTGGTCAGATGGTATGAAATTATAGTTAAAACCTGCAGGTCCTAGCTTTATTTAATTGCATTTTAAATGTCTGTTTTGTCTTGGATACCATTTATACCGTGTTGTACTGTGCAGCAAGTAGGTGTACAATATTGTAGACCCACCAGAAGCATCTCCACACTTCAAAAAAATTATAAATGATATTTCAAGATATCCCCCTGGGGCTGTCTTAAACTTTCTGACTGATCTAGGAAGCTGTGAAGTGCTTCAAATAATCCCAGTGTGTGGTTTCAATCATACCTCTCTCCTTTCACTATTTCCTTTTTTTTTTTCTATTTTCTTTTCTACCTTTAAAACACTTCCTCCTCTACTTTTCTTATATATTCCTACCTGCTGCTTACTCTGGCTTGTGGCTTGTGTCATTCTTCATTTCAGTGCAGTAACACTTGTTAGGCCATTGTACTAAGAACCAGATACCACTGTCTAGGAGGAAGATAACCTGTCGAAGGATCAGGATATCTGTTCTCATTTGGGCCTATTTAGATTTGATAACTGTTGTATGAAGGGGATTGCTTCTAGAACATGCATCACCAGGCACAGATGGGCTGCAGTTTCAGCTGAAGTGTATGGATCTGTCATAGTGCATTTATTAAAATAAACCAATGATCTTTAATCCACTTAATCTTTATTTCAAGTACTATGGCTGCATTCTTTATTACATAATATTTCCTGCATTAAAGGTATACTTTCTGAAATGTCTCAACACTAAAAAAACACCCACACAGACAGAAGTCTGTCACTGAAATCATTGTCATCCTTTTGTTCTTTCGAGTCTGAAGTGAGAACTTTCTGATGTTACTCACTTGTAGTATTTCTTTCACAGTTGAAACCCCAAAATGAAGCACAAAACTTTACAGTTATTTCTGAGGAATCTGGGGCAGGTGTTGGGGACACATACTGCTGAACTGCTTGCTTATTGGATATCACAGGGGTGTAATTACTTGCATTTGTCACTCTAATAAGCGTGGCTTCTGACCCTCTCAAAATATAGGTGGAATGAGTTTGTTCCTGCAAAATACCATGTAAGCACCCCTTCCGACACAGGTGCCCTGTGGTGTCATATGGGAATGTCCTCATGTCAGTGGTAGGTTTCCCTCTTCTCCCTTGCTCCGAAGTCATCGTCTCCTTGCCTCACAGTAAGCGCATATGTAGAGTGTGCGTAGGGGTGTGCAGGTAATGGTAATTCTTTTAGCTCTTAGGTCAGAGGCTATGAAACTATAACCTTGCCATGTGTACCTGCTCTGGAGGTGTGGATCACTTACGTGTTTCTCCTTGAATGACTACTCAGGTTTTTCTTACAGTAAAGGTTAATTGAAGGAAATGATGTTATCCTGATGTTAACATATGTTGTGTAGTAATCCCATCTGTAGAATGACAGATAAAATTAGAATAGCATTTACAGCATAGCTATAGCTTGTTCTAGAGCTAAAGAAAGCCCAACCCTTTACTAGCCTAAAGAGAATATATAAATTGACCTTTCAATATTGCTACTGTAAAAAAGTCTGAAAGCAAGTCATTGTATTTTGGTAGTGATGTATGATTTTAGTACACCAAGAACACTTTCAAAGAATAAAATGGGAATGATGGTATTCATCTACGAGTAACTTCAAAAAACCCATTTCTTAGCTATAATTAAATCAGCAGACTAAAATTCATTGGCTTGCCATCACAGATAATCCTGGGTGTTTTGTACTCTGTGGTAACACTGTATAAGCAAGCACTGACATTCCTCATAGTCATACTGCAGCCAACTCACAAGTTTAGATCATTCCTTAAAGGAGAGAAGAACAAAAACATATTGGGAACCCTCTCTGTTGGAAGCCACGTGAGCTTAGCTGTTACACAAAATACTTTTCAAAAAGTGTATTAGTAAAGGAAATAATTTAGAATACCTTGCACATAAGAAAAGATGATCTGATTTACCGTTATGAACTGACCTGTATTTCATGGCAGTACAGATAGGCTGACAAGCATATTTGTGGCATGTATCCCCAGTAGTATCCAAACCAAAACAATGAGCTGAGTCTGAATTTTTTACTCTAAGGACCTTTAATCCTGTCATAAATTGGAAAGAGGCCTTCCTGTAAGGGAAGGTGATGCCCTGTGGTATAGTGGTATTGCAGCCCCTGTGACAGTGCTCCTTAAGGCTACGGTGCTATTTCCTTGCCCACTGCCTCTTCTCTGAGTATTTGGATTGCATTTTGACAGCTGCAGCACTTTGTCCTGTTCTCTCCAGACTCTCCATTTGGTAAATTACCTCAACATGAACATTTCGTGTTTGGTAGGTGGGTTTTGATTGTGTTGTGGTTTAGTTTTATGTTTATTTCTTTTTTTTTTTTTTTTGGTGGTGGTGGTGGTGGTGGTTGGTTGGTTTTGTTTGTTTATTTTGTTGTCTGTTTGTGGGGTTTTGTGTGTGTGTTTGTCTTTAGGTTCTAATTCACACATTCATTCCTGTAGCCTTCTTAGGGAATTAGCATGGGTTTTGGTGCTCAGATACTTATGGAACCTGTCAGGAGGGATAGAAACACTGGTATTCCCTTTGCTCATTTTATTCTGTTAGTTTTGCTTTAGTTGTACCTCTGTCCTGGTTTGAGTGAGAACAGAATTAATTCTGTTCAGTGATTTTACTTTTCATCTCAGTTCTTCTAACTCCCTGCATTGTCTGCAGTCAGCAGCCTGTTTTCCCAGGCAGGGTCTGCTGCTGGCAGGGGTAACACCCCATGGTCAGAGTTACTG
>JANHFX010014257.1:0-29829 GCA_027560015.1 Chloroceryle amazona | reverse complement strand
TATAACGTGCAGAGAGTATAGTTTATTTTTTTGCGTTTTTTGGGTTTTAGGTTGTGTGTGGTGGTGGTGTGGTGGGGGGGGGGGGGGGGGGGGGGGTGAGCACGACACGACATGGTTAGCTGGTTGGTTTTGTGTGTGTTTTGGGTTTGTTGGTTGGTTATTTTGGGGTTTTGTTTGTTCAGATTGTACAGTAGGACGTTAAGTGCCTTAAAATAACTTTAAAAAAATCTTGCAGAAGTCTTGACTTTTTTTTTTTTTGAGTACACATGCCTTCTGATAGCCCTTAGTGAATTTGTAGATTACCTCAGTGTAGTTTTCCAGCTCAGTTTTATGCTTGGAAAAGGGAGATTCGATCATTTTTGCCTGTTTCCAGCCCCCCTGTGTTTATTGTTTTTAATGCAGCTGCAGCTACAAGGGGGTTGAAGGCATTCTGGAGCAGAGGGAAGAGTCTAATTAAACTAATTATTACAATATCCAGGAAGTTCCTTATGGTAGAATATTTTGCAATTCCAAGTAGATTGGAATTTTGCAGTTTAAAAGAAAATACTTCCACAACTCTAGACTTTATTTTTCACTTACAGATTATGACTTCTCATTATACTGCTTCTTGCTACTTCTCGAATACTGTGTTTTCCTTAAAGGGGGTTAAGCTTTTGGTGGTTACAGAGTTATTTTAGAGATTTTGCCCCAGGGTTTAAGTGGGATGTAAGTCCCTGCGTGGGGACAAGTACTGCATTTGCATTGCTTGGAAGAATGATCTGTATATTTGTACCTCTCTCATTGGTTTTATTGGACTCAAATATTCTAATTTCATTATTTTAATATGTTGGTTTTTTTCCTTGAAGGAGAAGGTTTATACAGAAGCAGAGTTCAGGCTAAGGACCTTGGCTATCTTAGGTGATAAAGACTTCTTCAGAGGAGCAAATATCATAAGAAATTACCTGCTAGATTGAGACCGCAGTCTGTCAAGTAATGGTTTAATACTGTGTTGAGCAGAACTTCATAGTGATAATACAGATCTTGATCCTCCTTTGCAGTTCTTGTCTTAAACACAGAAGTCTGCAGCTGTCAGTGAAGAGATTTGTCTTTCAGTACACACAGACAGAAATTCGTGTCTGTTCTGGATCGGAAGAGTTTTTAAAAGCCCATAAACTAAAACCACAAAACAACTGCATCTCTTGCCAATCACCCATAAGATAGTATCTCTTCAGTCCACATTTTCCCTGACCTTGGCTACTGTGGAACTGGGGAAAACAGGTAGTGAATGTAGGAATAAGCAAGGACAGTCTGGAGTTCTGTGGTTCAAAATCAAGATTTTTATTTGTTTGGGATGGAGAGATCAATATCATATCAGAATATAATACCTTCCTCCTTGTATTGTTGATCTGTCCTTTTACATTTCTGGATTGATATTCCATAACTCATTTAAAGTCCACCAGAGTAATATTTTGATAAAATGCGAAAAACATAGTTTACAAATTGACAAGTTTCCAGTTGTTGCTGCTGCACTGCAACCAAAGTAGCAGTTGGGCATCCTGCCATGTATTAGGCCAGTTACAAACAAGTCATACAAGACAGAAAAATAAGGCTGTACTTGTATCTTTGCATCTTCCAGTTGTTCACCTTGAGTTGTGTACCTAGAGTGAGCTCCAGATGGTTTGTTTTCTTAAGGTGCATTGTGAAATGCCTAATAAATGATGTTCCCTCAGAACTACTGACTGTACCAGCAACACCATATTAATACTTACATGTGCATACACAAAATGACATTAACTGTAAAAAAAAAAAAATTCTTGTGTGAACTGGCACCATCAGTTCCTTGCAAAGTGAAGAGTTGTGCTCAATTTGAGGTGAGGGGTGTTATCCTGTCTTTGTTAGCCTGACTTCATAGACAAAGACTATAGAGCACTGAAGTAGCTCCTTAGTCTCAGGAGCAAGATTTTGCAGTTATAATAGTTAGGTGAATACGTTAGCTCAGTACTCTGTAGTGGTCAAAGAAAAGGATACAAGAAAAATAAGAAAGCAGAAAAAAAAAATGTGTATCTCTGTCTTAGTTGCTTTGTGTGACTCTCAAAAAGGGCATTTTGGAACTGGCAAAGGTACAGATAAGTAAAATGTGGCATAATTAGGGGTAATAAAAAGTTTAAAAGAATTACAAGAGTTTTCAAACTCTAAAAACAGTTAAGGGAAAGTGAGGTAGGGTAGAAGTCTAGCAAATCCTGAACATCATGGAGAAAGTGAGTAGAAAATGATTGTTTACTGTCACTTTCCAAACAAAAAACTACAGGACCTCAAGCTAAACTTTTAAGAGTGGGGATTAGAACAAACAGCAGGTGGTTACTTCACACGATCCTAAACCATGAGGTAATGCAGAAAAGGGAAGGAGATTCTGAAAGTAGAGAGACTCAGCAGTATGTCTAAAAAGTGTCACACACACATCTTTTGCCAATTCCCGTTTCCCTGTAGTTCCTAAGTTGCTTGGCTGTGAGAGTATGTATTTTCTTGATTGTTTCTTTTTAAGAATGTCATTTTTTTCCCTTACATATATTAAAAATTTGGAAGTGAATGGGTAAACCAATTTTTCAGTCACTTGACTCCTCAAACAATTTAATGAGATGGTTACAAAGTTGGGGGGGGGCGCAAATTCTTGATTCTAGATAATCTGCCTCCCAACTGGATAAAATCATAAGGTGTCAGAATGCATCTGGAGCATGATGAGATTTAGGTAAGTTGTAGTCTTGGTTTCTGATGTGTAGGAGGAAGTGGTCCAAATTGCTGGCTTTTCTTAGGTTGGCAGGGATACATTCATTCTGAGCACTTCCACTGCTGGAAGTAGAAAGGCACCCCTCAGAAGATGCACTTGTTTGGGGTTTTTTTGAATAGGCTAACAGCAACTTAGGCTTCCTCTGCTGTGGTGTCTAATAGTTGTCTCTTAACTGCTGGTCTGTTGGAGAGAATCAGTAAGACTTCAGAATTTTTAGATAATCGTGGCTGAAAGCACTTCATAATCTGTGGGTGTTTACCGCTGAGAAGTGGTTTGTCAATATTTGTTTTGCTTCAGTCTTGATGAAGGAAATGCATCTTAAATATTTTGACCAATGTTTTAAATTTTTCTGGTTTTAGGAACTGATATTGCTGCTGGAGAGGAGGTTGCGATTAAGTTGGAATGTGTGAAAACTAAACATCCTCAGCTCCACATCGAGAGTAAAATCTACAAAATGATGCAGGGTGGAGGCAAGCACATATTTTCCTTCTTCAGAAATTTATCTGGGTTTATGTCTTTGATGTATCTGCCACTTGGAAGTATTTAATGGTTAAGAACCAACATAGAAGGATAAGGTGGGAAAGGTGGCAACACTGCTCTTCTGTGATCAGTATAGGGTAGCAGTTTCAAATCCATGGCTACCAAACTTTGTGATAGCCCTAAGATCTAACAGTGTTTTCCATGGTCCCAGAATATTAAAATGTGAACACCTCGAGCAATGTGGAACAAGGCTGATTGACTTCTGTTTCTCATGGATCAGTGAAAGACAGTAACTACTATTCTGGGGTGTTTAACCTGACTTACTTATTATAGTAGCACAATTCGAAATTCAGGAAATTCAGGGTAATTTTTGTTATAAATGTTAGTATTCTTTTTTTTTCTGAGTCAGAAATCTTTCCTTGCTGTAGAAATTTTAAGACAGAATGGTATTAGTATCAGGGAACAGGAGTGAAGCAACTTCATAGCCACTGCATGGTACTCTTCTAGGATAACTCACTTGTATATTTTGAAATTCTGCAAATGTGAGATTCCCATGCATTTCTGGGACGCAAACTTGGTGCAGTTAAGTTTTGCTTTTATTCTGTTGTCCCTTGAATTCTTCTTAAATGAGGCTATACTTCGCACAAAGAATACTTACCACACTGTATCTCAGATGCAGAATACAGTGGTTGTACATCTATAAGTGGATGGTAATGTGTATTTGTATTTAGTTACTTTTTAATTCCTGCCTCATTCAGTGGCTGTCTGTGTGTAACCTGAATAGCTTACACAGCGTAAATTGCTTCCTTTATGAGTTTGTTTATAAGGCCATGATGGTGGGTTCTTTCTGAGGGTGGATGCTGCAGAGGGTGGCAGAAGGTTAAATTTCCATCCAAATAAGGGTTTCTCTTTGAAAGGAATTCAGAAAAAAAATAATGCATATCAAGTAATGGAAAGAGTTTAAAATAGGTGTATTATACTACTTCACTTCCAAAATGTGTAAAATTAACTCTCCTGTAAAGGCATTTGAGACTCTGGATAAGGTTACCTACATACAGGCTCAATTCAAAATAATTTGAGTAGTTCTGTAGTTTTGTGTGGATTTCTCCATAAAGTGAGGCTAATTTTAGCGCACTCAAGCTGAATGTGTAATGTGTCTCATAAACCATGCCACTTTAGTAGAAATGCATCAAACAGTGGAACTGGAGGAAAGACAAGTGAAGCAAGAGTGAAAATTCGATGGAAATGGAAGAGAGAGGGTTTTTTACAGTGATCTTGCAGGCTTTGAAACTAAGAAGCTGATTTCTGAAGACTTCTTCAGTAATAATATTTAGTGTTTTTTTCTTGCTATCCCTTTATACTGGTTCCACTGTGAAATTATCAAACTTTTCATTTCAGAATGGCCAAAGGTAGCTTAAAACATAAAGCTTCACTATAAACACAAGCATTTACAGTATTGACCCTCTTAGAATTCATCTTAAGAGCTTTGAAGATTCATGTGTATGAACTGTGTAATGAAATTGTTAGACTGAATAAACTGTTTTCCTTTCTTCTAGTTGGTATTCCCACGATTAAGTGGTGCGGAGCTGAAGGGGACTACAACGTAATGGTGATGGAGCTATTGGGACCGAGTCTTGAAGATCTCTTCAATTTTTGTTCAAGAAAATTTAGTCTCAAGACGGTCCTGTTACTCGCTGACCAAATGGTAGGAAACTGCTTTGTTGATCTCGATAGTGCAGTATGTTGGGATATTAAACTTTTTGGAGAGATCACAACAGACCATATTTTATTTCTGTAAATTAGAGGTTCATAGGCTGTAAATTAGAGAAAAGACTAGAAGTTAGTTTAGTTTGTGTAGATATGATGTGTCCCATTAGAAGTGATTACAAAGTCTTAACTGGATTTTTAAAAAAAAAAAACCTCTTTGCAAACTAGCTGTTGCACTGCTCAAAATGACATTCTCCCAAGAAATTTCCCCAAGAAAGTTTTTGTAAACAAATGTAAGATAGATACAGGAAAAGAGTTGGATGGAGGGTTTATCTGTTGTCTTGTAAATTCCATTTTGTTAATGCCATGACATTTCACCATTAAAAGTTTCTTTACTTCTTTTATTATTAAGACAGTGTTTTTATAAAAAAAGGGGTATGCCCACTCTCTCAACAATGATTTTTTTTTTTTTTTTCTTCTGTATTTAGATTAGTCGAATTGAATATATTCACTCAAAGAACTTCATCCACCGAGATGTGAAGCCGGATAACTTCTTAATGGGCCTGGGGAAGAAAGGCAATCTTGTCTACATTATAGACTTTGGATTAGCAAAGAAGTATCGAGATGCTCGAACTCACCAACATATTCCATATCGTGAAAATAAAAACTTAACAGGAACTGCTCGTTATGCATCCATCAACACTCATCTTGGAATTGGTGAGCTGGGGAAAGCAATAAATAGAAACTTTAAAAGTGTTGATGCACATAAATTTAGTGCAAGTAGATGTTGCTTTATGGGAGCATAGAAGGCAATCTCTGTTTCTGGCACTAAGAATGCAGCATGCTTCATCTCACATCTCTTGATTGGGTGGGTTTCAGTCAGTTTGCAATTGTCCAGGATTAACACAATTTTTTAATAATTACAAGGGTGATAGGCTCTTTCTTGTATTGGCTGAGTTTATCATGGGCATAGTAACTCTCATCACTCTCATTTTTCTAAGGGTTTTTATGACGGTCTTGTTGCACAGTCTTTTGTTTTTCCAGTAGAAAATGAAACCTAATGAGTCCACTTTTTTATGCTGTTGTAGAGCAATCTCGCAGAGATGACTTGGAGTCCTTGGGCTATGTTCTGATGTATTTTAACCTGGGCTCCCTCCCCTGGCAGGGACTGAAAGCAGCAACAAAGAGGCAGAAATACGAACGTATCAGTGAAAAGAAAATGTCTACACCCATTGAGGTTTTGTGTAAAGGATATCCTTGTAAGTTACTCTTTTGTGGCATTGAGTCTACTTCTTCATGTTTTAGTAGTATTTCTTTTCTTCTTTACACTGAATTCTACCAGTCTTTTTTACTTCTTTCTGTATTTCTTCTTACACACACCCCCACCCCCCACCCCCCATGAATGGGCATGTCCATGTTAAAGATAGTGTGCTTTCAAGACTAGGATCTTTGTGTTTGTAGAACATCTCTAATTATCCCTTAACTATTAGTAAACAGTAGTCATGGTGCCCTCAAGTTGAAGGGTAGCTTGATGCATTTGCTTTGCACTGTATTGTGTGTGCACGCGTCTGTGGTGGATGGATAAGTAACAGACAAATAGCTTTTTGAGAAACTACCTTTCTTCATATGTGTGGGTACTATTTCTTGAACAAATTAGACTGTATGGTTAGATGTGCCTCTTATCACAGTTGTTTCACTTCTCAATTGTCATTCCAGGTTCATCTAGTTTGGCCTTTGATGGTCAGCATCTGTGAGAGGCATAAGAAACCCTCCTACAGCCATGCCTCAAAGCTGTTTTGGTTCTCAGTGTGGTATTTACAGTAATAACTCGGCATTTTTGAGCCTTGCAAAATTGTACTTAAGTCTTATAAAACTTCTGAACGTTAGCTGCCATGAGAGAATATTGTTGATCTTTCATGAAGAGTTCTGTCTCTTCTTTCTGTGCTCTTGGCTTTGACAGCTAGGTACAATAAGGAGAACGATTGAATTTTTTTTTTTAGGGTTGTATGCAAACTTTCTGTCTTTCTGTTGAGTGTTGCTTCAGACAAGTTCCTTTACATTCATTAACTGTTTTTTTCTCTAGCACTAACAGGCAAGGAAGACTAATCAACTTTTCTTGCAATTTTTGTTAGAATTCCTTTCTTAACATAACTTACTGATATGTTATGTCAGCTGGAAAGACTTGAACTCCAAAGCTGGTGTTTTGATACTGCTGTTGTCTTTGACACATTGAATTCACAACAATATTAATTTTTTGCTGTGTAACTAATACTTTGTGTGCCATATAAAAACAGGTGTTCAGACTACTGCAGATCTAAAATTGTAGCACAATTTAAATGGGAAATTTATGTGGGTTCCTGCTGAGTTTTTGCATGTTTTGTGAGGTAGGAGACATGAATCTTTGTGTCTTAACAAAGAGATTGTATTCTGTGTCCTGCAAGAAATTGCATTTAAATGTATTCAAAGAAAAAAAAAAAAAAAAAGGGCAGAAAAGTCTCTTTTCTTCACTGAACTTCTTTTAAACTGGTCCTTTCCTCCCTGCCCCCAAATGTTAGTTAAAGAACTCTAGTACTGGGTCCTCTCTGCTGACAGTTTCCTTTTCAGGGTTGACTTGCTAGATGAACTATAGTGTTGCCTTCAGTACATTTCTAGTATTAGGTCGTTGTTGTTCTTATGTGTAGGAGATTCCCTGTTTGTTCGGTTTGGGGTGGTTGGGAGTTTCAGAATTACTAAAAGCAAGGGTGAAGCTGAAGGAAAGAAAACAGGCTTTCTTTTGTTACAGCTGAATTTGCCACATACTTGAATTTCTGCCGTTCTTTGCGTTTTGATGACAAGCCGGACTATTCCTATCTAAGGCAATTATTCAGAAACCTCTTCCACCGACAAGGGTTCTCCTATGACTATGTGTTTGACTGGAACATGCTGAAATTCGTGAGTAGCTGACAAAGCCCTCTAAAACTTTTTGTTTGTTTGTTTAGTAATGGGGTTTTTACTACATTGTCGGTTTTGAATATCTTAACTGATAGTGTAAGATTGTCCTGCCTTTTTCCTCCTGGAAGCTCTGTTGTTTAGGAAAAAAAAGAAAATTAGGAAAGGCAGGAGATATCAGGAGATGGGAGTTGAAGAACATCTAAGTTGAAGTGTTTTAAGTGTTTAAGGCTTCTTAGATAACTTCCTGCAAGGCAGTCACCAGGCTAGACCACAGAATTATTATTTCCTCCCACCTTGATTTCAGCATAGGTCATTTGCAGTGTTGAGGAGGTGTTCAGCTGCTGTACCATTATGTGTGTAAATTAGCATTTTGAAGACTATCTCAGCAGTTGTACGAACAAAATTTATGGCAATTTTCAAGAAAGCATGCCAAAATAATTAGTGCCCCAGCAAATCTCAATTCATGGGTTTCCCACTTATTTGTTTTCAGTATTTTTACCCAAATATATAGTTGTAAGCTCAAGAGTTCCCCAAGTTGTTCACTAGTCTTGACCCATAGGGTGCCAGCAGAGCAGCTGAAGATGCTGAACGTGAAAGGCGAGAACGAGAGGAAAGATTGAGACATACTCGAAGTCCAGCTGTTCGTGGTTTACCCTCCACGGCTTCTGGCAGGCTGAGAGGAACACAAGATGTAGCTCCTCCTACTCCTCTTACCCCAACTTCACATGCTGGTAAGTTAGCAAATACCTGGGTAGATGCACCTTGTGAACTAACTTGCAGTTTGTTGCAGGTCACTGGAAATTCAAAATGAAAATTAGGATACCTGAGTGATATTTGTCTCTGGTCAGGGTTCAGGGTTTTTTGTTTTCCCTTGCTTTTCAGGGAATTGAAGGTAATTGTATACGCTCATTACCTGCCAGTTACTGCTTAGAACAAATGTAAAACGAAGGCCTTTATTTCTCTTGTTTTACTTAGTGGAAGTTTTAGATGCAGACAGCTAAAGTGAAGGTTTTCCAGTGGCCATGTTATAATCCAGTTTCTCATTTTGAGAATCTTACACTACTTTTTCTCACAGCCAATACCTCTCCTCGGCCAGTATCTGGTATGGAACGAGAAAGGAAAGTGAGTATGAGATTACATCGTGGTGCTCCAGTCAATATCTCATCATCTGACTTAACAGGCCGACAAGATACGTCTCGCATGTCAACTTCACAGGTAAAAAAGAATTCTGTTAATGGAAAAATGAGGTTTACTTGATAAAGTTAATTTGCCAAAAGAACATACCAGCTAACTGGTGTAATTTAATAGTGACTTTCGCAGTTGATGTTCACTTCCTAGAAAAACTCGACATTTTATCTGAATGTTTGTGATGTGGCTGTAGACTACTGTAAAGAAAAAAATCGTATGTGTTTTTGGTTTGTTTTTACCTTGGAAGTAATAAGCATAAAATACTCAGTGATACAGACTCACTGGTGTATGAGATGATGCAAAATCCTAGAGATAAAGCATTTTTGCTTACAGTTACAGTGTTTAGCTGCTTTGCTTATTGAATTTGTTGTATCTGTTATCACTGAGGAAGCAGAGTAAGTTAAGAGGCGGTTGTGAGTTGTGTTTCCAAATCAACAGAGCAGACAGTATTGGTGCAGAATAGACAAGAAGTATTTGGTGAAGATCAGAAAATGTGCAAAAGTGAAAAAAATGTTGTAGCTTAGTACTGTAAGTCAGAGTAGATGAGAAACCACATATGTGGATGATGGAGAGGTCGCAGAAGCCTCATTTGAAGAGGATGGCAGGAGGATGAATTATAGTGTGATTCATAGCCATGGTCAGCAACAAAATCATCCTCCTTGATCACTGGGACTTGGCAAAGAGATTTTGGGAATGCTTCTTTTTAAGACTGACAAACAATAGCTAAAAATATTTTAAACTCTGTGCTACAGCTGAAACATTCATTTTACAGGGTATTCACACAGAGTCGCCCTAAGGGTATTGTGCAGCCTGGCTTTGTACAGCTTACCTTCAGTCGTGCCTACAGAATGGGGAATCACATGTACCGTAGGTACACTGGGAGAGCAGTTTGTTAGGAGGACTGGTGAGCTCACCTATGGGTTTTTCCATCACACCCCAATGCGGTGTGGAATTCTAACTGCTTAATTTTTGCCAAGGACTCTTATTCCTCATTGACAGAGCATATTGATAAAACTAAATTCCATTTGGTGTCATCATTTAACTGGCAGAATTAATTCTTTTGAATAGTATGTGTGCTTATATGTAAAATTTTACTGCTAGAGGGAATGGGTTTTTAGATGGAGGCCAGGTGGTTATCTCAAATGAAGACCAAGGGTGACCTGGATTGGTGAAGCTATTCTGCTGCAACAAAAGTGAAGTGGTATTTTTTGGATTGGTTTTCAGCTGAATGTATTGCTTCACTCTGTAGCTGCACAAGTGTGATTGCACAAAGAGTGAACGGTTCAGCAGCAGAAATGACTGTATGAGAATAGGAGATAGGTGAGATTTTTCCATGTTGGTTTTGGTGGCAGTTTTTGCCAGCTTAAGTTGTTTATTGACCTACAGTCCTACAGTTGTGGATCCTATAAATATGCGTAATAAACGCCTGACAGAAGAATGTAAAGAAGGTGCAGCCAGACTCTTCTCAGTAATACATCCAGTGAATGGACAGTGCACAGTGGGCACAAACTGCAATAGAAGAAATTCCATTTAGATTTTAAAAATAAACCCTTTTCTTTTACTGCAAGTATGGTCAAGGACTGCAGCTGCTCTAAGAGGTTGCAGGGTCTCCTTCTTCTGAATTATTAGAACCCAATTGGATGTTGTCATGAGCAACCTGCTTTAGTTGACTACACTTTGGGTAGTGGGATTGGGCCACATGGTCTCCGGTGGTCCCTTCTGACATCAGCTCTTCTGTGAAGCTGTGACACTGAGTTTCCCCTGAAATTTTACTCAAATATCAAGGTGATTTACTGGTAAAGTGTGTACACACAGGCTTTGTGGCATTCTGAGCAAATCTCAGATGCTTTGCCTCTGTTACCAGTCAGATGGGAGCAACAGAAATAAGTGTAGTGATGTTATTTGAACATGATAAATCTTTGGGTTGTTTTTTGTTTGTTTTTTTTTTTTTTTCTGTATTGCATGTAGCTCGGTATACATGTGACACTTCTCTAAACATCATAAGTTAAAAGTAATCCATGTGAGTCTGCAGCTACACTTTGCCTCTGCCTAATTTGTAAAATGGGAATACTTGGAGACTGTATAGGACTATAGGGTTCTTTGAGTAGTCTTCTGTGTGGTTATGGGCCAACAGTACCGTCTGGCTTAATGGCACACTTCCATATCTGTCCTTTTTAACACCCCGCTTCAAGTATGGGATCACTCGGTTGACTTCTTGACAACCCCAGTAGCGGTCTAGTTGGGATCTTCTCTGAGTTTGTTAGAATTAATCATTCATCATCTGTTGTCTTCATTTGGTTCTTCTTGAGGCAATGAACCTTTGCTGGTTTCCACTCATGGTGACTGAAAAACAGTGTGCTACTGTAGTATAATTTAAACAGCTTCCAGGGGATCCCTCAGATTGGGAAGGCAAGAGAGTTTTCCTTAGACTTCACCTCATAACCCTTCCCCTGGAGCTCATTAGAGGAAATTAACTTTTCATTTTCCCAATTCTTGCTTACTCTGTAGCAGGCAAGGTGGCTCAAGTTACAAGTTTTCATAGCTTATACTCTTACTATCTTCATAACATTAGAGTAGTTCTTCTGTAATCAAAATTTATCCTTAGATGTTAACCATGTTACCAACTAAAGCCATGAGTTTCCCATTATCTTTATACCTTGTTCTTAGTCAGGAAAACCTGTCTGACTTGCATGACAAGGTTATTAAGGAGAATTTTGATTGACTAGGTGCAAGAATATGGAAAATCATCCATACCACATCTTACCAAGAGAACGGTAAAGAACAAACAGCAGCTGTTTGTCTGTGCCCATTCCAAGCGTGTTAGTTCTCTTTGTAAGTCTTAAGTAAATATGCTACCACTCCTCTGCCTTTTCAGGAAGTGCTTAGACCATAGAAATCAGCTTTTAACGTTCACTGTGCAGATCTACAGATGTCTTATGTTAAGAGCTACATTTGTTAAACTTGTTATTTATAGCTCGATAAATTAGTTTTGTTATATTTGGATGCCTTGGTTTGGTAAGGCAGTGCTGCACCTGTCATCTCCACCTCTCATTATCTAGAGAGGGGGGCTACTGCTTGTTAAAAGTCTGGGCAGTGGAAATGTACAGAGGTTACTCAAAAAAAATAATGAAAGCTACTTACCTCTAAGTAGAGTTCTTAAAGATGACTTGCCATTTTTGCCTTTCTTTTTTTCTAAAATGAGTTCTGATCTGTTCAGACTGGAACAGAAAACTAAGGCTGAGAATGTAAGTAATATGAACCAAAATTCTCTTATGGAAAATAGGTCTTCTTGGAGAAATTTAACACACGGGGGAAAATGGTAATTGATAAGGACAGCAAAATAGATATCTTATATTCTCCACCTCCAAGGCATTGTCCACATGGTACCTAAATCATTCTCATTAGAAAGGCTAGCACTTTGTAACGTCTAAGTAACGGGTTTTTATTGTAGTAACAGCTAGCATGTCAATGAAACAGTTTGTGAAATGTAGGCGTTCTTAATGAAGTGACATAAATTCAATGACGTATTATTCAGTACTTTTCTGGATTATGTGGAAGTGAATGCAACAACTAAAAGCCTGAAAGTTACGAGATGTTTGACAGTGATGAATGTTAGTAAGTATGCATCTCTCAGGTAAAACCTACACAAATAAAATGGGTATTACTACAGTCCTCCAAAACCTGATTAGGATGAAGGAGTGGAGCCCATTTGCTTAATATGTGGAAATCATATCTGTGGTAAGCAATGACTGAAGAGGCTTTTAAGCGTAATGTTTGAGAGGTTACTATGTTATCATGGTGAAAGGGCATAATTCATCCTTGAATCTACGTATGATACAGTAATGAACAGAAGTTGAGATGATTTCATATCGTTGAGACAGATGCTGAAAAATGCTTAGTTCATTTTTCAGTGCCTTAAATTGTTGGAAAACTCTTAAGTAACCCACAGAAGACCCATAAAAATTGAGCTTGGGAAAGCAAATGGTACAGTGCTAGAGTTGAAGATCATTAAGAGATCCTGTTGACTTGGCGTAGTATTTTAGAGACAATGATTTTAACAGGAACTGACATCTATGCAGAAAACTCACATGAAGAACCTACTGCTTAAAATTAAAACTACTCCTGTTTCAAGAAAAGCAAAACAGATGCCTAAGTGAAGGCAGCTGGCCACTGAAACCGTTTCTAAAAGAAATAAATCATCTCATCACCTTTGCATCAAAACTGGATGTATTTCTCCATGGTGTGTTCAAGGTCTGAAGTACGCCCAAATTAGAGGTCTCTGCAACAAAGAGTTGTGATCTGTGCTGGACAGAAATTCATACCAGCTGTCAAAAGATCCTTCTGCTCCTCAATTCTGTGAGCAAATAGTTGACTAAATCTCCTTTACATAGTCAGACTTCACAAGTTAAGACATGTATTAAAGGAGGTAGGAAGGGAGGTCACGAGTATGCTGATAAATGCTATTTCGAATCAGTTCTGTTGGTCCACACTGCACAGGCTGCATCCCAAAAGCAGTGATCATCTCAAGAGTCTAGTTATGGGTGAGTAGCCTTCATTTCCTTTCACAGAAGGTTCGATCTGACTGCTTATGGTATACAGTAAGTTGTTAATTTGTTTTTCCTAAATGCAGCACGTTCAGCACCTAACAGTCAAAGCTGTAATTCCTACTGCTATTAGATGTATTCTCTCTGTAGTTGGAAGAAAAGATCGGAATGCTGCACAAAGAAATAGTTTATTAAATCTCTTTGACAGGAGGAGAGTTTAGAAGACTGTAGCCAACACTTGCATTAAACAACTTTTAAGTGTTGTGCCGCTTCCCTGGGCAAAAAGCAACGTAATTCCAATGCCTCTGCATTTTCTATCTCCTCGTGAGCAAATCTTTCCCTATATACCTATCCATCTTAATAGGCATCGTGCTCTGCATTGTTCTTCTGGCCCTGTCAGTTTTCTTTGAGGAATAATGATTTGTTCCTTTTACCTATCTCTTAATATGGTAGAAATGTCTTGGAGCTCCTCGCAAGATACATGTACTACTGCAAGGTTAGGTTGGGTATTTGTTAGACATCTTTATATATTGGGGCAGTGGAACTGTTACAAATTGCTGTCTTTTCCCCTACCTCAGAATAGCATTCCTTTCGAACACCATGGCAAGTAGCTGCTCGTCTCATTTCGTTGGAAGGCAGCACTGGGTGAGTGCTTCTCATTGGACACCAAAACTTTGTATGGGGTGGGAAAGAAAAATCTTTGGAAACATCCAACTGCTGCTTCTCTTCACATTATCTTATAGTTGTGCCTTCTGGTCAGATACTTGATGGAACGTTGTTTTTTCTTTAACTTAAAAGCAAATGTCCTTCCAAAAGTTGAATTACTATTGCTGTTCTGCTTGGACTCTTAAGCAGAATTGACAACAATAGTGACTTTAAAAGTCCCTAAAATTGTTCAAACATCAGCAATAAAATAAAATAACCAACTCTAAATTTTAGCTGTTTGGGAATTACATGTCTTTACAGGGATGTTAATGCAGCGGTGTGTCATCCATTTGAAAACAGATCTGCTTCAGAATCTTAAAACCAAAATATATGTACGAAGACTTAATTGACTGTATTACTGAAATGAGGCTCTGTCTTGTCATGAATGGAATGTTCTACTACAGCCATAGCCATTTTTCACTGGTTTACATTCTTCTCCATTCCTTATGAGCTGTCATTTTAAAAATACTCTGATCTATTCAGATACATTTAAAATACGTTTGCATACTAATGAGAGTAGTTTGAACATGAGAATCTCAGAGGTAGACAGACTTGGATTTGGATATTTAGAACTTCTTTCCACTGTTTACTGCAGTAGAAGTTTCTGCCTCTGTGTGTGTGGCTTTTTGCTTTTTGGTCTGTTCTGCTTCTGGCAATAACAGGTTTCATCAGGGAAATAACAAGTTTCAGTTGGAATCTGAACCTTGATGGCTGAAAGATGCTTACTTAAGTATTGCGGGAGCTTCTTTGCTTTGCTTCTTATTAAAAAAAGGCTATGAGATTATTTTTTGTTGTTGTTGTTCCTTAATAAATTCTGTTGTATAACTCCATCTGCTGCCTCACTTTCTCTATAAAGCTTAAGCTTGCACTAATCCTGTATCTCTAGTTGGTGAAGAATCCTGCTATTCCTCTTTCTGCTTTGTGTGCTTGGCTGACTGGGCATAAGCTGCTTCGTAAACATTTTGTAACATTAAAAAGATCGAACTGTAAATGGCAGCTTAACACTTTAAAGACCAATTATCAGACCTTAATCAAAACAAACACACAAAACTACACAAACAAACAAACAAAAAAAAGCCTTAAACTTTGCATTGGAATACTTGTGTGTGGGAGATGAGGAGATACTGATCTTTGCAGGGTTGTGACTGCAATGGTTGTCCTTTACTGTATGCCTTGGTACTTGTAGCTTTTTACAACTGAAATTAATACTGAATACTGATTCAGCTACTCAGACGTTTCTTCAGTTGCAATGATGTGTGGTTGTTTTCACTTTCGCAGTAAAAGTGTTATGAAATAATCTAACACTTCTTACTGAAAGAGGTCAAGCTACAGAAATTACTGAAGTGTCTTTTATCATAATGTTCCAAGAAAAATGAAAAGCCATTGACAAGAATGAAATGGTTTTTTACCCTCTTACTGTTTTGTTATCTTTTTCCCCTAAACTTAATTATTTATTGAATCTAATTTTACACATTGATAGCATTTTCACCTGGTTTGTTCTTTCTTCTGTGCATGTTTATGCTCTGTTTACTTTTCTTCAAAACATCCCCTCTGGCTGGAAAGGTGAATTTGCCATGTTAACTTTTAATAAAGGAGGAAAACGCAGGGAACCCTGTGTAGCTGCAGGTGGGTGTGAAACACTGTATAGCTCATTGGATGTTAAATTCACACAGTTTTGGCAACAAATTATTTAAAAGTATGTTGAGAGCCATTTGTATGTTAACTTGAAGGATATGTGCTGATGTTGTCTTGTTTATTTTTGACTTTGGTAGATTCCTGCTCGGGTAACTGCCGGTGTTCTCCAGTCTGCTGTGCACCGATGAAAATTATTTTGCCATGAAGGGCAGATAATGCATGGCTGATCTCCTATTTTACTGATGGCTTTACTAGCAAAAATACCCTAAACTAGAGCGGAAGCATTACAATTGGAGTTCTCCATGTGTCTTAAAAAGTGCATGGGGGAACACGGACAGACTTCAGCGGCTGCCGTTACAGGACGCTTTTGCCAGAAACCCAATGACCTTAAGAGAACCCTGTGGTAACAGGGCTGGAAAAGAAGGATGGTTTACAGAGTTGACCGCCTGTTGTCGGATGGCCATTTCAGTTTTCCCTCCACAGGCGGCAGACTTTACCCACTTTTTATTCTACTGTAACTATAAATCTTTTACTTGGTTTAAGAAAGTTTTTTGTATCATTTTGCTAAAATTACTGGCTTCATTCTCTGTAAAGAACTTGCTTTTGTCTGATTTAAAAATGTAGAATATAAACAAACCTAAACTAAAGACAATGACTTGAAATTTCTTGTTTAAAAAAAATAGTCTGGCAGGGAACATGTAAATGAATCAGAACCATCTGACTTTATTTAAACTGTTTACTTAATTTCTGTGGTCCCATTCTGACTGAGACAGTTTTCTCATGAAACTTTTAAATCTGTTAGAATTTTACTTTGCTGTTTGCTGTCTTCATCCACACTTAACATTTAAGCTTCCATGTAACACAAAGGAATTTTTAATACTCATTCTTTTTTATAAAACAGGAGAACTAAATATGCAGTGGAGAGTCTGAAGTATAATAGAGATGGTGATAATGGATTTCTTTTTTGTAAAGACTATGAAGGACAAAGTGAAAGACTGGCATTTGAGGGCTTTAGAATTTGAAAGCTTTATCTCTCTGCTTAGTTTGGATAAATGGATAGTTTTAGACCTTGTTTTTATTGGTAAAGTTTTGTTTCCTGCACTCTGAGGCTGGTTAGCTTGGAGGGTATTGCAAGTGGAAAATACACATTGCTACTGAATCTTCAGTGAATTTGCACATTTCATTCGGCATCTACATGTGTAAAAAATAAATATTTTTGTTTCGGGCCTTCTGTTTTATGCCAAGACTCAAAAAAGGAATCATTTTAAAAAAATAAAAAACCAACAACAACAATGGGGGGGGGGAAACACCTAAGCAATTCGCTGTGTATGTCTAGAATCATTAGCTAGGAATGTATGACTCAGCGTGCTTAGGTTGTCCAAAAAACTGTTGCCAGTGTTGTTTGCACCTGTGGGTTATGGAATATGGGAGATTCATCATAGAGTTTGTTACTGTAATAGATCTCATAAAGCAAAAGTATTTTGTCCTCACAGTACTTTGAATGGTATCAGAAGTACCATTTATACTAGCATGGCTGAAGTAATGGGAAGTTCCACGCTGGGAATGGCAGTATCTACAGAGATTTTGTTTGTACAGCTAGGTCTTTTGAGAAATTCTTCCCTGCTTGGAAATGGGATTTTTTTTTTTTTTTTTTTTGTGAAAGGCCTATTGGTCTTTGAAGTTTTAGGAAAGAACAATTTTTATTGGTTCAATGTTTACAGATTCTTTCTTGCCCCTATCAAAGGTCCATATATTAAGTATGACTCGCTCTTCTTTGGACGTTTTCAGAACATTAGCTCCTTGCTTGTGTGTTCTTTGGGTCTGACCAGGGAAACCTGTGTTTGGGGAGAGTATAGTGGAAAAGCTTAAGAGTTTGATCCATGGATAAGTTTGCATAAGAGAATTATTTCCTCCATTACAATAAACCAGTATTTTAGGCATGTGCACTACCATTTGAAAGGTTTTCACTGTGCTTTCTTTGTAAATATCTGTGGTTAATAATATACTGTTAGAGGGACTTACAAAGACAGCCTCTATATTCTCTCTGTATCTGGAACATTAGATTGCTGTACTAAAAAGTTGACTGACAACTTCTAGAATTGTACTTGTGGGCAGTTTTTGTCCTTCATAATAGTTAAATTCCATCACGCAGAAAATAGTTAGACTGTCTATTTAAACCTGTGTATTGGAAACCAGTATCTCAGAGCACTTCATTTGTACTACCACTGTATTTGTGTACTTTAACAATTGTGTAAATACATTCATAGTAACTTCTATTACTCTTTGGTGTAACTTACTTGGGATGAATGCTCTTTACTTGGTATAACTTTTTTTTTTAAGGGGTTTCTGTATCTACAGTGAGAGCATTGTCAGTTGCAAACATTTGAAGACACTGTCATGATACTAACACTTTTGCTGAAGGATTTTGGTACTCGTGGTCAGAATGCAGCAGTTAGGGTATACAGGAAGAAAGAGAAGGCATTCACTGCTTTGCTCACAGAAAGCACATCTTTTATCTCTTGAAAGGCAAATGGTGGGGTTTTTTTTTTTGGATACTGCTTCATTTCCAGAAGTCTTTTACAAACACTTATCAAGTAATACTCTGTATTGATAGGAACTACGGGAAAAGAATTGCTATGGAGACTTGATCAGTTATGGGACAAAGGATAAAAGCAAGAAAAATACTGAGCTCTATCTACACTGCCCCGTATAATAAAAGTCCTGGCTTTTGCTATGTAACTCTTAAGAGTCTATTCATTATCTGAGGGCAAGTGCACCTTCACGAATTCTCTGTGTTTCTGATTAGCAGGCCTTTAAGTTTTCCAAGAATATTTAGTTTACGCTCTTCTTTTTTGTTTAGAAGGGGCAAGGTGCTTTTCTGTGGAAGATGCCACCTCTGCTGCTGTTCTACATAATGATGATGGTTAGTGTTCCTGAATTCTTCATAGTACAAGTACCTTGAACACAACTGAAAATAAATCTTACGCTTTAAGAGAAACACTGAGTAAAAACATTGAAGGCCTCCATCTATTCCATGTTAACTTCATGAAAGTACTTAAAATCTCCCTTAAAGAAGGCACGTAGAACTCTTGAGTTAGCTCATCGCTCATTCTTCAGCAGAGAAAAGTATCGTAAGCATAGCTCATTATTGTCTTTGTTTCCACACATTCAAGACCTCCAAGGGGCAGCTCCTCCATAAAAATCTGTCAAGACAGCACTTTAGGAAACTGGATTTCCCAGCAAGACTCTTTACAATGAGTATTGAGATTTGTAAGTAGGTCATGGGCTAGACTGTACATGTTCATTTCAAGACTATTTGTTTGTAAAAGAAGGAAATAGAGGTATTTGTTTTGTTCTTTAAGTTTTGCTTTGCAAAAGCAGCTCTTTGTGTGTATGAAATATTAAGCGAAAACAAACAATGCTTTTTTTTTTTTTAACTAGTGCTGAACCATCTGGTCAGAAATCTAGATTTAATCCACCATGAACTTAATCCTACAGCACATTAACTTCTAAAATTCCCTGGATGAGACAGGTTAATAATAAAAAGAAGCAAAGATAAAGTCTTTAAGTTTTCTGTCGCAAGGATGTAGTGACTGTCTGCAAATAAATTCTGGCATTTCAGTCCGCCTGGTAGCACATTCATTCCTGTAGCAGCATATGGCTTGGTCTGGCCAGTGGGAGAGCGAAGCAGTTGATTACACCTTGAAGTCTTACCAGTTTAGCTAAACTAGCATAAAAAAGGTAATTATATGTTTATTCAAAGATAGAGGTTCATGTAAACTATAGCTGTGATCTTTTCTGTCTAAATAAATAGTTAGAGAAACTTCTGCGATTTCTCCAACATTCCTCAGCAGAGATACTTTTAGAGTTAGGCACAAACAGGTGAGCCTTCTAGGAAACATCCAGGTAGGAAAATGTATCTCTCGTTACATTGAAGAGATTGTCATTTTGATTCAGCTAGGTGTAGCCTAGAGATTATACCTTGGGGAGACAGTTTTATCTGGTTTACTAAAGGATCTAAAAAAACCCACCCTAAATGTACTTTTAAACTATGTTTTCTCAGGAGCTTTCACGTCCTCATGAACGTCATGATGATAAAGACAGCTTCCTGGCAGGTCAGCACTATAAATCATAGCCGTTCATAAAACTTTACTTGCAAACAAGACCTGGAGCACTATTCAGAGGACAAGAACAATTTCTACAGGGAGCACCACAAAATTTATAGCTATTTTTAATTAGTTGATGCTTTAAAAGTGTCTTCAGCATAATTTAACAGCAGGAGCAAATTTCCATTTTGGAATTGACCGCACTGTGAGTCATGGCAAAAGCAGTCCCCTTTCCCACATTAAGTAGTAGCTGCCTCTCAGATCGATGTCACCTCTTTATTTTCTTCTCTCTTAAGCACTCTGCTTCTGTATAGCTATTTGAGCACGTGCAAAAAGGTTATTTTTCTAAGCTTCTTTGCTCACACCCACAGTTTTTGATAGCCAAATAAATATTTATTCACTACATTTGCAACAGTTTACTAGAAAAGCATAAAAAACCCCTAAGTAAAATGTACACATTACATTAAAGTGCATTAATAAGAACCAAAAAGTCATCTTCACTTGCACAACACTGAAGTGTACTCCCATAATGCTAACGACAAGTGTGGCAAAGAGAAAGAGACACACATACACAAGTTGGTACTTACCACTGTAACTTACGCATTCTCCTGAAAGCCCTTTGGTTATGATTGCCTACCAAAGTGAAGCTTTTCTTTGGGACATAACAAAGGTGCATACATGAGTGTATTTTGAATTTTCGTTCTGAAGTTTGATTGCTCTTTTTAGAGAATGATTGTACATTGTCCAACACACGTTTGTTTGGATGGGATTTAATATTACCGTGCACAAGATCTGTCCTGTCCTTAACAGCGCACCTTCATACCATCTCGAGTGTCTCGGCTTTAGGGAGCTAGCTGCTTTAGCAGTAGGTACTGCTGAAGACTTGCTTGTATTTGAGGATTGGAGAAAAATAAAACCTAGAGATTGTGCTTTTAAACAGCTCTATCACTTCCAGATTTTTAGTTTTGCTGAGGTCTTCTAGGCCCCAAATAACTACAAGGTACTTTTAGAAATTCTAAAAAAGCAAACTTGACATTTTATAGGGGGGGGAAGAAAATACTTGTAACTCTGCATTGCTCATTGTCTAGTAAATGGACAAACTGTCTCTATTTTACTCTACTGGGTATTTTGAATGTTTGATATATATAGGTTGATATATACACATATAAATATATATGCACAAACATAACTCTCTGTATTTTCTGTGTGTTACAGGCATTTATACACATACCCTCTTCTTGCATGAGAAAATTAAGGGCCTAAGATCCATTACATGATCAAGCATACAATATTTTAACCATAAATCCTATGGTACAGAGTTTATAGAATGTATGAAGATGTAAAAATTACAGTAGCCTGTACACTAAAAGATGGTTCATTAGTTTCATAGAAATAACCTATGAAAACCTATCTTAAAACTGTTTTATGGTATTATAGTTGGATTTTTTTCTCTTATGTTTTTCAAATTCTTACCCTCACAGACTTCTTAAATAGACCGATAAACTACGAGACTAAAGGAATTCTGTTTTTTCCAATAGTATATGATGTAAGAGCAAATTATGTTGCTGTCTTTGCAGTGCTTGGGAATTCAGTTGTATAATTACCTGCCCTCCTTTCCCCTTCCCCTTTTTTCTTTTGTTAAATTGCAACATTTTAACCAGGCAACGGTTGAGCAAAGGTTCATTTGGGTAGATGTTACCTGGAACTGTTCTGCTTGTGACCCCAGGCAGTTAGTGTCTCTTTAGCAATACTTTATGACTCTGACCATGCAGATCCTCAAAATCCATGAAAGAGCCCATCTCACAAACCGCTGTTAAGGGGATGTCGGTGCTGTTGAGATTAAAGAAATACTAAAATACCCGAAGAGGCTTAAAAGCAAGTCCCTGTGAATTGACAGTAGGCAGAGTTACATTAATAAGGAGCCAGGCTAGTCTTTCCAAGAGAAAGTTTTCAGATACCATCCTTTCCTTCTATATGTAACAGTCCTAGCTGGTGTTCCAGGACAGCACTGAGAACCCAAAGACCTGCTACTTGCACTTTTTTTTTTTTCTTTTTTTTTTTTTTAGTCATTTTGGAGAATGAAGGAGGCAGGTCTATAGAACAGGAGCTCAGTGTAAAAGGCCTTTGTGGCCATGTCCATAGGAGCCTTTGGGTACATACCTCAGCAGAGCCTAGCATATTGGCTTGCAGTTGTTCGGGCTAGCGATCTGGCATGCATGAAGGTTTCCTTCCCATCAGTATAATCAATCTCTTTCCAAGGAAATAAAGGCAGCTGAATACAAAGAGGACTGGAGGTCTAGCACACACCTAGATGTCGCCCCTGAATGGGGCAGAATGAAAGCAGGGAGCTTAACTGGCTTCAGGACCCTCAAGCCTGATGGTTTTGATGTTGCTGAGAGATCTGCATCAGGAGTTTCTCATCTCTGTGTTGATGCTTCTTCGAAACAATGAAAAGGATAAAGCATTTTACAGCCTGTATGAAATTGTTTATCAGATTAAATTCCAACCCTTATTTCACGCAATTGGTAAGAGTCCTGTGATTTGACCTCTCTCGTGCAATAAGCATCTCCTGCTCTTAGGAATACTGCAATCCATTGGTAGGTCTGTGCCACAACTAGCACAAGAGCACTAACAGTCCTACTCGGAGTAGTTCATCTTTGAGTCAAGGAAAAGGACTTGTGCAGGCCAACAAGGCACTTTCTGTGAAGACTAGATTTACTTCGGAAATGTTGGTGTCCTGTTGAAATGTGTTTCCCTCATCTTAATAACTTCCTTTTCTGCCCCAATCACATAAAATTGTAACTTAACACCTTGTTTCTAGCTTAACCATGTATAGAAAATGAAACAGTCTGGAAAGTCAGCATGGTAAGCCCAAATTTTCAAGATGTTTCACTCTAGACAATTTGCAGAATGTAAGGGAAGTTAAAATGGTGCCAAAACCTGAGGTCAAATGAATAACCATTTAGTTCTGTGATAACAGAACAGCTTTATCCGGTAAAGAAATCTGGTGATCAAAACCCACAGTAACACAAAAATGCCTATTTGAGAATCTGAATTCACCTTTGGAAAGGTTTCTAGTTTTTGCTTTTTGAAACACAACAGGGAACTCCAGTCTGAAAGCTATATCAGACCTTCACGTATCAGCTGAAGCAGCCTCCTGGAATATCATAACCTGGTATGTGGGTTCCATTTTGCTCTTGCCCTTTCATGTGGTGGCCTTGAGCTAGCAGTGTTATGTTCCAAGTACTGATTTAATCTTTAGCAACCTGGAGTTCAGTCACCAAGTCTGTATAATTAGGACATGTCAGCACAATTACTGCCACTAAATTAATAAAAAGCTTTAATGTCATGCACTATATGCAATATAAAACCCAAATTTATTCAGTGCAGCATCTGTTCCTTTTTAAAAATCACTCAAAAAAAAAAAAAAAAGTCATGATCCTAATGTTTTCTGTGCAAAGTTGTCCTAACAATGCAAAATCATCTGGAAGGAACTCCAGAATGGAAGCTGGTATCTGAGATAGTTCCATTAGGGAATGGTTCATGGGCTTGGCACTTGGTGGGATTGTGGGTATGTTTCTGTTAAAATGGTCACATGTGAAATAACTAAGGATACTCTTTTTAAAAGGGATACAGAGTTTTATGGGATTGGAATCTTACTTTTCAGTTATTAAGCCTTTAAACCTTTTGGCACCTGAAAGCCAATACTCCTTTGCTATCAACAAGAAAAACGGAATCTCTTAGAATTAGTCTGTTTTGAAGATTGATACTGCAGTCACAAAGTCTAGAGAGCTTCTCATAAACATATCTGAAAGGTGGGTTTTGCAGTAGCGTGATTTTGTACAGAAGATTACATTGCTTGAATGTGTCTGGGTGAAGGGAAAAAAAAAAAAAAGCCTTCCTTTTACCTTCCTTTTCTATTCAGTGTCCACATAATGCATCTTTTCCCTTTCTGCATTTCTTCAAATCGGCTGTCATTGCCTTGTCTGATGTGTTTCTTCACCCACACCAATGTCAGAGAAGATTTAAAGACTGGCCAGACTCCCTGTTCTGTTTGTGCAAGGAGTACCAGACCCCATTCTTGAGTGGTCCTTGTGCATTGCTGTCATACACTTGATCAAAAGTTCTATCACGTTTCCTCAACCAGCAAGAGTGGCACCTTGAATGTCCATAGATTAAGCAAAAGGATAGAGAAGTGAGGTACATGGAAAAAAAAAAAAAAATAAAAAATCAAACAAACATGGTAAGACCTTCTTCTGTTACTAACAATGCATTCTAACTATGGCTAAAATGTTTCCAAATAATCCAGTCCCTTAAATTTACCAACTCTAACATATAGGTCATCTGGAAACTTACACTGTTTATCTTCTATACAAAATGGACACTTCCAGAAGATTCTACTAAACCTAATACCCTTCTTCTCCCTGTTACTGGTAGTATTCTTCCATGTTGCAGGGAAACTATACTGAAAACCACATGTGTAAACAGAGGCTAACTTTGCTTACGGTCTGTCAGGATTGATTCTGCTCATTTTCTTTTCTCTTAGTTCTACCTTGGAATACCACTTGTGTGATCTGCTGAGGACAGTATCTGTAATGTGCCTTTCCATATACAGTATTTCTAGATTATCATTACAAAGACTACAGCTTTAGACAAAACTCAGAAATACATTTACATAAATCAAAGTAACAGATATTATCAGAATTAAATTAGGGCCGAGCCAATTTATCTAAAAATCTAAAAAAGTAAGAAACTCAAAAACCTAATGGAGACCTTTAAGTTCCTGAGATTTTTCCCCATCTCAAAACTCTTTCCCCTTCAGAAAGAACACAGAAAGGGAAATTATATTTAGCCACACAACACAGCGATTTCATCAATATTGTCTGCAAACATACATATAATTCCTCTTTTCTTAAAATACAGTCTTTCTATATCTTTTCCAAGTGAGCAGTTTCTGGTGATGCATAGCAAGACTCTACTTGTGTTTATAAAAGCTTTTTTAGGTTACATAAAAAGTATAACCACAATGCTTCACCTTTTACTGATAAAGCTAATTTTCCGATAAAAGTTTGTCTAGCTAATCAGCTTCCAAAGAGACCTGATGAGCTGACCGGCCTCCAGTTAATAAAGCAGATGGCCCAGCCCTAAACTAGTTCTATTTCTAAAATAAATAGTGTTGAAAATCTTTTCTAAACACCTTGTTGGTTTCCTGTCATGCTGTCAGACACAGGTTTCTGGGTTAGTTACAACTTCGCCATTTTTTTCAGGCTCGTCTTTCAGAAACTGCTCCACTTCAATAGAGTCCACCTTGGCATCTTCTGGAGTTTTGTCTTCAGATTTGTTTAACTCCTCTCTTTCTGCAGCTTCTTCTTTCGTATGTGGTTCTCCTGCTTTTTTCTTGATGCAGAAGAAATTTCCCAAGGCCAACACGAGTGCTGAGGTGGTAACTTCAATTCCAGCAATAATAAAAACAAACATGTACCTCCCTGTTGCATCCAAGAGTTTTCCTGAAAAAGACAACATTCTGAGTAATCAATTGCAAGATAATCACTTCTGTTAATGTTTTTCTGTTTTTTTAAAACATTTAAATTATTCCCGTCTAGAAGTACCATGACTATCTAAGCAAGTTTATTGAACTAGCATTTTAACAAGTTTATAACAATATTTCTTCATTATTTCTATTCAGTTTAACGTTCACTGATATTATATCACATTCTGAAACGTATACTCCCCTGCACACACAGTGAGTCATGGGATTTAACTGGAACAAAACCATCCTAGCCTTCACATGCAAGAGATGAGAAATATCAGACCAAAATGTGTGCATCCATGGATCTATATCATCAGCTTCCTCTCTCTCCCAATCTCATTTGCTTTCCTACACAGGCAGTGCACTGTCTGCTTAAAATACAAATTGTATTTAATAGTCTGTCTGGAGTAAACCAACTGGTTCTGATGCTTCAGTCAAGTTACATTTTCACAGGACTTAGTGGAGGTGAAAGGACAGGAGAGAATATGTGAACAAAGTGCCTCTCCAAACCTGAAGATCAGAGGAAGTAGTACAAAGTATTGCTTTTCTTTCCATGAGGGATTCTGTCACAAGATACTGAGTGCTTTTTAGACAGTAAGCATTTTATGGCAATGAAGTGGTAGGTTTTGAGTTGGGGCCTTTTTTTTTTTAGTTCAGAGTCTGCAAAATTTTTGTTCTTTGATTAGTAATTAAGTTGCAATTTTGAATTAAAATTAAAGAATATTTTTCTCATGTCATCCTTATTCTTGGGTTGTGAACATGCAACAGAAGTAGTCTATCTTCCTTTTAATGGTCCAGTTTTATAGCCCTCCTTGTAAGATTTTGGTTTTCTCCTCTTTCATACATTTTCTTTCCTCCTCCAAATCTACCGTGGGTATAGAGAACCTATCCTACTACTTTCCAAAGAAAATTGACAGGGTTCGTATTCTGAATGACCCCTCCAAAGAGATCTGAACTACACAGAAGTTATTCACTGTGTGGGTAAAACTCATACATCATTTCCCATCTGCTAATAAGAGGTCCACTGTAGGCTTTCTGTGGAGAAAGAGCAGCATCTCCAGGTGGCAATTCAACCAATCCTGAAGTAGTTCCACAGAGAAAATCCATCCCACCCTGTCTTGGACTACTTCAGATTGTAACTGCATAAAGTCATTGAAGAATGTGCAGCATTAGCACAATATGCACTTCTAAAGTGATTCATGTTGTCTTTTTCTCTGGTCCCTTATCATACTATTTTTGTAAACGGATGCAAGGCAAATGATTTTGAATTCTGAAGTAAATGGAACATTTACCTGCTGATGGTGGACCAATTAGAACAGCCATAGCTTCTGCCAGGAGCACTAAACCAATGGCACTGGAAAACTTCTGAGTACCAACAATAGCCATGAGAACTTCAAACTGAAGAGCACCTACCATTCCATAAGAAATGCCAAAGAAAATGCAAAAGACCACCAGTCCACCATAGTCAACAGACATAGAACCCATGAGATCTGTAAAGCCATTGAAAATCATAGCAAAACTGAAGAGATAGACACAGCGTGGTCTAACCCATTTAAGACCAGCTACCATTCCACAAATAGGCCGAGCAAAGATATCAATGAATCCCAGAATAGTCAGAAGAAAAGCTGCTTTGGTGTCTTGATACCCTAAATCCTTGGCATAACTCACAACAAAAACTGGAGGAACAAAGAGACCAAGCACCATGATAGATGCTGCTAAGGTGTAGATTACAAAACCACCATCTTTAAACACACTGAAATCCAGAAGCTTTTTCTTCACTTTCTTCTCAGCTGGTTCTTTTGTAGCTTCAGACTTTTTGGGTGGCTCCAAAGGTCTCATTAATGCTCCACATACGCAGCAGTTGAGCAGCATCCCACCCAGTATTAGGAATCCTCCTCTCCAACCATATTCGTGTTGTAGTATTTGCCCCAACGGTGAGAGAGCACAAAGAAACACTGGACTCCCAGCAGCAGATAGCCCATTGGCTAAGGGCCGGCGTTTGTCAAAGTAACGGTTTAACATGATGAGTGAAGGCTGAAAATTTAGTGCCAGCCCCAAACCTGTAACAGATGATACATTAAAATTAATACTGGCCCACAATATCACTATTTTAAAAATTCTAATTACATTTTTTTCTGATTCATGACTTGAGAGTTTTATTTCAAATGAACAAGTGATTTGTAAGATAACATTTTTCAAAGCATTCTACCGTCATAATATTCTTGTGCTCTAAGTTTACACTTCACTGATTACAGCAGTGGCTATTAAACATACCAGAAAAAATATCATTCGTTAAAAAATAAATGACAGTTTCATTCCACATTTATCTGCCATCTTTATAAAAGCCCATTTGAATGATCCTGCTGATTTAGGTACTTGTCACACAAAGCCTCAGCCTAAAGCTAAGATGTTAGATAACTCATTTTCAGCCATGCACACTACTTACCAGTAATCACACCCGCAGTTAGATAGATCTGAACGATGCTTGTGCAGAAGGAGGCTATGACCATCCCCATAGAGGCAAAAAGGCCACCCACCAGCATGACAGGGCGACAGCCAAAGCGATTGACACATACACTACAGAGTGGACCTAGGCAAGAAAAGCAAGACACAGATGCTAAGATAAAGCAATTTTTGCAATTGGTTTCATGTCGGTTTGCATTTCTTCTTTGCTGGACTTGGCAGTGTTAGGTTTACAGTTGGAGTCAATGATCTTAAAGGTCTTTTCCAACCCAAGCAATTCTATGATTTTGTCCATATTGACAGGCCAATCTGGAAGAGTGTTCTTTCCTCTACATTCAAACACATAGTAATTTTTGTCATCAGAATGCCATACAATTTTTCATCATCTTTAGTAGCTACAGAGTCACAGAGATTTAATTTTTATATGCCAAAGCTGGATGTGCTTAAATAACATTTGGATTTATGTGATTAATAGTAATTCTTCTTTGGAATGCCTTATGTGCACACAAGTAATGATATGCAATCATGATTCACGGTGTAAATGGCTGTATGACTTGTAAACATCACTGCATGATTCAATACTGTTTCAAAACCAGAGAACTACCTACCTGTTCCATAAAGCATAGCCAACAGAATGGAGGAAATCCATGCAGTGTCACTATATCCAATGCCAAATTCACGGATAAGTTCTTTAAAGAAGACACTGACTGCTTTAGGAAAGGCATAGGAGAATCCTGTGATGATAAAACAGCCAAAAAGGACAGCCCAGCCCCAGCCTCCATCAGGGGCTTTAACACCAGATGGACCATCGTCAGCTACTACAGCTCCCATGATGCTCAAAAAATGTTCCCTAAGAAACAAAGAGCAATTACAGTCTATAGACATTGGAACAATTATCTAACCAAAACGGGCAGCAATTTCATTACAGTTAAAAAGTCACAGATCAGATATGGACTATTTTAAATACAAATCTTGAAAATGCAATGCAGTTTTAACTATTCCTTGTTCGGGTTTAATCCTTACAAAGCTTGCAAAAGTACATAAAAATAAGATGTGCATGGTTGAGTTTTAAATGAATGTCACCTCACAGCTCTCCCACAGTCAAAACTGGATTTCAGCCAAATAACTGTTCCATTGAAAAACTGAAGCCATTACAGCAGTTCAGGGGTGTATTTAACTTTCACAAATACATAGTAACTACTGCATTAAGTCTGCAGGATTTTTGTTACAAGACCTCCTTGTATGAAGCTCCTGGACTCAGAGGAGACCTGGATGCAAAACCCTGGTGCATCACAAGTATTCTGTGCAACAGTGGACAAATCACCCAGGCTTTTTGTTCCCTACGGAAGACAGCAATACAGCCCGGATGCAGCAATCCCTTGAAAAGAAAAACAGATCCCTCTGAGTTTCTGATGAGCTATCAGTTTTCATGCATCAAGTAAGTACCTAAGCTAAACTGCAATGAAAATCTGCATGGGCGGTTTTTGTGGATGAGAGGAGTTAGTAACTTCAGCGATGTTCAGTATTGCTGTCTGCCTGAAGCAAATACTTTCCATTGTTGTTATCACAGTATCAGTTTGGGGTTTTTTTAATATTTGATTAATCTTATCTTTCACATCTTCTGTATGCAGCCAGAAGCATCTTCGCATCTGAAAAATACAATCTTTTCTCGTGACAATGTTACATGTTACACAGTAATGCTGCAATTTTAAAAAAGAAAGGAGGTTTAGGAAAATAATCTTCAGGTTGAGAAGGTTTTGCTCTCCTCCTAAAGGT
>JANHFX010014255.1:14235-24560 GCA_027560015.1 Chloroceryle amazona | reverse complement strand
CCTCCCCTGCAATGGGGACAGGGATGGGGCAGCCACCACCTCTCTGGGCAGCCTGGGCCAGGCTCTCCCCACCCTCACACCAACAATTTCTCCTTCTCTCTGCTCTGAATCTCCCTCTTTCAGTTCAAACTATCCCCCCTTGTCCTGTCCCCACAGGCCCTGCTCAAAAGTCCCCCCCCATCTTTCTGCCAAGCCCCTTGAAGTCCTGAAAGGTCCCCAAGTGGTCTTCCCGGAGATTGTCCCCATCTTTCTGATACTGCAGTGGAAATGCTGCAGTACAAATGGGGTTTGCTGAATTTGTGTGTTTTTTTTTTTTATTTATTATTGATATTAAAGCTGGTGCCTATTCCCAGCATCTCCCTTTTGCTCTGAGCTTCGTCGTTCTCTCAGTTCTGAAGTTCTGTGGCTGTGTCTGGCCAGTTCCTGGCGTGGTGTTTAAAAGCTGCCACCCTTCTTTCAGTTCTGAAGCTTGGAGACTTTGGCAGCATGGGAGCTGTCGCTGGGGGGATTACATCAGTTTCTTTTGTCTTCTGGTTATTTGTGTAATAATGCTGAAGTTCTTGCCTTTTGTTCTCTTTATGGATTTTAAAGGTTCTCATTGTTGTTGTTTAAATTTCCTCTGTGTGTGCTTCCTTGGTAAATTTCTTGGCAGAATACAGAGTTAGTTATGATTTGCTGGTGCCTGATTGACAGCTGTGGGTTACCTGTCTGGTAACCTGGCTGCTTTATCAGACCCTGACAGCTTTCACTGCCTCTGGAGCGCTCGCTGCATTGGGAATCTGCTGGATGAGTTATTGCTTGGGTTTGCATTTTCTGAAGAGAGGGAGAGGAAATCGGGATGGTAGAGACGGAGGGAGGGAGAAATTACCATCTGTCAGACACAGCCCAAAGCTTTTGTGGGGCTGACAGGAATATTCAAGGCATCTACCAAGTTTTCCATGTGGCTCAGAACTCGCTTTTGACCAATGAACTTAGTAAATCGTGTGTCCCCGGATCTTTCTTGACTGAACAGGTTTTTTTCAGTCCTTGAATCACTCGCGGTAGACGCGCGGCTGGTTGGTGTCCTCAGTGTCTTGTCCCAAAGGTGGCCAAGTGTTGGCCTCTCCATATGTCTTTGTATCTCTCAAGCAGCTAATATTTTCCCTTCTTCTTCCCAGTGAAACCAGAAGAACTTTATGCTTTCTCTTACAATCCTAAAATGTCCAAAGAGAACCGGGAGATCGGATGGAAGCTGATTGATTTAAAAGTTGATTACCAGCGTATGGGAATTCCGAACAGCTACTGGGAAATAACGGATGTTAATAAAGACTACGAGGTAATTCTTGCCCAAAGTAGCCATTTAATGCAGCATCTCTTCTTTGTGTCAATGGCATACAGCAGTTCGTCCGCTGCTGCGTGAGCGATGCCTCTGGGGAGGAGCGAGCTCAGTCGGTGGTAATCGAAGCAGCATCGTCTTGAAGTGAAGTTGTGGATAATGATGCTATGGAAGAAGAGAACAGAGCTGCAGAGTCACCTTGGTTTGCTTTGATCCTGCTGGCAAAGCACCAGATACTTGGGTTTTTTTTCCTAGAGAAATGTCAAACCATCTGTTAGAAAAAACCCCAACCCAACAAACCGAAGCGTGAAGTACCCTTGGCTGCTTTTGGTATTTCCAAACCCCATCCCACCAGGCTGGTGACAGATGTGAGAAGAGAAAGAAATGGCAGCGCTTTGGCTTGGTGGGGAGTGAAGCAGAGTGGGAAGGGAAAAACAGCAGTGGAAAACAGAGATGGGTTTTGTTGTTTGGTTGGACCTGCTGCTGAATAAGGGTTCTGTCACTTCAGTCCGAACTGGCTGCTGCTGTCACTCTCTTTCTCCCCTCTAAGGCCAGGTTGGATCTAAACAGCGTGAAATGAAAGCACTTTCCAGCAGGCTTACTCATATCCTGCTTCAGATTATTGCTCTTAATTTCTTCTGATGCTGTGAGCAGTCAGACCTTTCTGTCTAAAACACAAACCGAACAACTCCGAGGAAGACACCAAAACATTTGAGTCTTGAATCCCTCCCCCTCTTCCTTTCCCCACTAATTTTCTTTACAGTTGCTCTTTGGGTCGAGGAAATACAAGCCCGTGCTGTCAGAAGTGACTGGTAATTTTTAATGCCTCTATCTCTGGATGCCTGAATTGAGATACTCTACGAGAGGTGCTTTTTCCTTTAGCTCGTGAGAGCATCTGAACGTGGGCATCTCAAATCATTAATCACTTTGAAGCTTTGCTTGCTGGTACGTGACTCTCAAGTGACAGTGCTTTGTAATTTCCTCAGGGTTTCCAGCTTATGCTTTCAGATTGTCAAGCCCAAAGGAAAGCCAGGCTTGGAGAACAGCTCACCTGTGAAGAACATGCTGAAAAACCTGTACTTGGTTGAGGATAAAAGGATAAAGCTGGTCTCTGAAGATTCAATCTGATCCCTGGGGAAGCTCTTTCAAGTTGAATAAGACTTAGAGGGATATTTAAAAAATTTTAATTGCCCTTAATTTCTCTTCTTGCAACAAATCAGAAACTTTTGTAAAACGTATGGATTTCAAGAACTGCTTTTCAATACGTATTGCGCAGATTGGTCTCTCTTTAAGTTCAGTTACAACATCGATTGTTTCCTCACCACATTGTTTTATTTCACCTCTGTTCCTGTGCTGCTTCTCTAAATGCATCTTAATAGCTTGAACCTTCAGCTGCAGCCTGTGTTAGGTACACCCTGGCAAACAAATCTGTTCCGCTGCTTTAGAAACGCTGGATCGTAAGCCACAGATGAATTTTTCATGGATTTTGAATTGCTAAGTGGTAATATCTGGGGGTTGTGCTTTATTTATTTCTTTTCTTTCCCCTCTCTCAGGTTTGCAACACGTACCCTCCGGAAATTGTGGTGCCTAGAGCTGCTAACAAGGCGGTGGTGATCGGAAGTTCAAGGTTCAGAAGCAGAGGGCGGATTCCGGTGCTTTCTTACTTATATAAAGAAAACAATGTTAGTTGTTCATTATCTGCTGCCTTTGTGGGGTGTAAGGGTTCCTCTTCTCGTCCAGTCCCCCCTCGGTGAAAGGAAAGAGTGGGATAACTGTTAGAGTGTATTCAGCTCATATCTGAGAGCTGCACTTCTCTTAGCACTTTAATATTGGTTTATTCTGAGTCGCAAAAGAACCCAGTGAAAGACAAACACATGGGATTCAGCCAGACCTTCATTCCCACCTGGAGTTTCTTCACTTCTCAGCTTTCAGCAGTGCTGTGTTGCATGTTTTGGGGGCTTTTAATCAACTGTTCAGCTACATTGAATAATGATTTAACAAGTTACATGTCAACCCAGCTAGACTTTCTTAGTATTTGAAGAGGAGAAACTGCCCTGAAATAATTCCCCACTAGCTCAGAGTAAGTGGAGGTTTCTTTTTTTATTTTTCCACTGAAGACCAGAACGTAAATTTGTAACTTTGCTGTCTCAGCAGCATTTTAGATGCAGATGTCAAGAAAATGCTGTCACAGTCAAATTGTTGTTTTCCTGAGGAAGCGTCTCTTGACCTGGGCAACTGTGTGGAGTTGTGCTGGCAGCTCTTGAGCATGCTCAGTGCAGTTCAGAGTGTGGAATGGTAACAGCTGATAAGCAAATTTGAGGAAAACAATGTTTGTTAGGTTTTTTTCTTCTTAAGAATGTGTTGTTGGGTTTTTTTCTTAAGAATGATAGGGTTTGGGGTTTTTTCTCTTAAGAATGTTTTTTTCATACGATTCCCAAGCCTCTGGCTTTGAGCAATATTCCTGTACTATTTCTATATATCCATTCTATATGTCCAAAAAAGTAGCTTTTTTTTTTTCAGTGACACAGCAAATAAGCCTCCTAAACCCCACAGATGAAATGTCTTTTGGGGCAGATGACCTGCAATCAGCCAACTGTGTGCTGTTGTGTGTTGCAGGCTGCCATATGTCGCTGTAGCCAACCCCTCTCCGGGTTCAGCGCCCGCTGTCTGGAGGATGAGCAAATGCTGCAGGCCATCAGAGAAGCCAACCCCGGGAGCCCCTTCATGTATGTTGTAGACACAAGGCCAAAGGTATCTTCCTGGGGTTTGTGGCTACGTTGCGTCTGAATTAATGTCGTTTCCAGTTCATTGTCTCACAGCTCTACTGGTGTTCTCTTATGCTGCATTAGGTGAAATGGTGTTCGTCTGGAATCAGGATTTCAGGGGCAGGCTTCTGGTTCTGGGTGTTAACGTGACAAATGCCTCTGCACTTGAACTGGAATGTTGAGTGCTGTTCAGAGTCCTGGAGTGGTCTGGGCTTGAGGTTTATGTTCAGGGTGGCCTGAAGCAACTGGGAATCTGGAAGCTGTCTGAGACAGGGAAGCATTTTCCTGCAGCGAGCTTGGTCCTCAGCATCTTGAGTCGGAGAGAAACCATTGGGTTCAGCCGTGGAGCTTTGGTGCTGAGGGACGTGGGTTAGCAGGGCCCTGGCAGTGCTGGGGTTGGACTCCATGAGCTGAAAGGTCTTTTCCAACCAAAACAATTCTGTGCAATTCAGCTCCACGGGGAAGAATTGCTTTTATCAGCACACCTGGAAAGGAGAGGGGCTGTACAGAGCCTGGTAACGACTGAGAAAAGCAATTCCTCCAGTTCTATTTTTTGTCTTTGTTAAAATAACGCTCACGTTCTCCTGATGTGCACCTTGGAGTTTAATACAATTCAGCTTTTTGGGTCTGCAGCCATTATATGGGCCTAGACCCTCATTGCTGAGGTGTTTACGTGAGAGGGTACCAAAGAAATAGTCACAAAATGAAATCTCCAATGGCCATTGTCTTGAGGAACTGAGTTTAGACACCAGTTCAAGTGATTGTCTTGTAAGCGCCTCGCTGGGGCGTGCCTGTAGGAGCAAAGTGGAACAAAGGGATTTTCATCATACACAATTATTTCATTACCAAGATTTACAAACATCCTGATTACTTGAAAATTGAGCTTTCTAAGAACCTGCTTCAGTGCTCAGGTACTTCAGTTATTTTCTAGAAACTACAGATGTAGTTAAAACTAGCAAGGGCAGGAAGGGAAAAAGTAGTTTTGTGAAGACTTTTTCTCTCCTCTCTGTGGAGGCAAATTGCTCCTTTTCCCAAATTAATATGTAGGGGGTTGAGATGCTCTTTATTTATTTATTTATTTTGGTCACTGATACAGATTTTCCTGGTAGCTCTTGAACTGCTCTGGGGAATTTGATAGAGCAACTGGCTTCTTTTCTGCAGTTGCTGTGTTCTTTCTACTTAACCTGCATATTACATTTGCCTCGGGTGGCTTTATTTCATCTGTGCATGTATGTCTGTGAAAAGCTTTGGAATTCTCTTACCATTTCAGTCCCACCCTGTACGTATGGTACTCGTACACATGGCTTTCCTAGCTTTTTCATATGCTTCTGGTGGAATCTTTTTCTGTTCCTTCACAGTTAAGGCAGACTCAAAATTCTCTGGTTTGGTGACAGCAATCCTCTGAAATGGGGCATGGTTTGGATACTGCCTACCCTAAGACATTCCACCCAGGCTCTTAATGAGTCTCTGCATATGACTAATGGACTGGAGACGCTGGTGTCACGTTAGTGAGAGAGCTGGAAGTGATGTCTGGGGGTTGGGAAGCACGTCTGAGTAACACCCCTGTTCAGTCTGTTCTCTGGGAGGCTTTACAAAAAGCAGGACTTGCAAAGCACACCGGTTTATTTCTGTGTACTCTTTGCTGTCATTTTCCTCTCTCATTTCTCTCCCTCTTCCCGTTCCCTTGCATTTGACAGTTAAATGCCATGGCCAACCGAGCTGCTGGGAAGGGTTACGAGAATGAAGATAACTACGATAACATTCGCTTTAAATTCATTGGCATAGAAAACATCCACGTGATGCGGAACAGCCTGCAGAAGCTTCTGGAAGGTAGGTATGGTCCGTGCAGGTGACCAGTCTTCATTCCCTTGGCTGATTTTGGACAGAACCTTTCGCCAAAGAAATAAATCCTACGTGGACTTGGGTGGCGTGATGGCAGCAGATAACAAAGTCAAGGTCTTTGTGCGCTCTACTGAAGTGGCTGAAAGTATCGATGTTGTTAAAATGCTTTCCTTTTATTTATTACTGTGCTTAGTGGTGCAAAAATAGCAACTAACAGCATTCCGTAATCGTGCCAGCTACGTGAAATCTATATTTCTTACATGTGCCAAGTGAAAGGAAGAAGGCCGTGATCTTAGGGAGAAATGCGAAGCAGGGCAGAAGAAATACCTGAGCCAGTGGAGATCAAGAGGTGAATCAGGCCCATATTTTCACTAAAGTAATTTTGGAGAGATTCCATTAAAGGTGAGGGCGTAGCTTGGATCAAACCAGCACACTGCTGGCTGGTTACCAGCATGGTTACCATCCTCCTGAATGGTGAGGAATAGATGCTGCAAATCATCCTGCTTCGTCCCTCTGCTTAGTTTTCTAAGCTGTAATGTGAGTGCTGGCATTCAAAATATGAGCTTAATATTTTAATAACCAGTATAATCATCATCTTGCTTCAAAATAGTTGAATAATTGATGCTACCAGTTGCCTGGCCCAGCAGCGTTGCAGGATCCATGGTGACCTTGGAGAAAAATGAGGCTATTTGTGCAGCCAAGAGATTGGCCTGACCACAAGTCTAAGTCCTCAATTGCCTGTTGCTGGCAGATTTATTTTGTGGTGGAAGAAGAGGCAGGATAAATACTCGTTTACTCCCATATTCTTCTTCCACAGTGCTAAGAGGAGAATATTTTTGGATGCTCAAGTTCTCTCAGAGCTAAAAATGACCGGTTTGTGTATCTCAGGACCAGTGGTTCCTGTCCTTCAGACAGGATACTGCAGCCCACACTTCAGGGTGGAAATGGTAGCTTTTAGGACCCACCCTGCTCTGTTGCTGGGAGGAAATAACGGGGAGGTGTGGAAAGAAAAAGAGGTATTGATAACGGAGCATCAGCTAACTCCTTTCTTTGTGTTCTCAGTGTGTGAAATGAAGTCCCCCTCTATGAGCGATTTCCTCACTGGGCTGGAGAACTCAGGTTGGTTACGGCACATTAAGGCTGTGATGGATGCAGGTGTCTTTCTTGCCAAGGTAAAAGTGTACTCCAACCTGCAGGGGAATTTAAAAAGATATGTTCTTGTCTGTTAGGGGCTGCTCCAAGGCTGGGGAGTTGTCTCTGGAGAGCGGGTGGGACAACATTGCTATGCAGGTTGGCCTCAGCTCTCAAAACCAAGCCTGCAGTTGGAGAACCTCCAGTAGCTTACCCAGCTGGTGTTCTCCTAGACTCCTCCTGGGACTTTGGAATGCCCCAGGGGTTGGGACGTTGTCCTCTTTACTGTGTTGTAACAAACAGCTCTCTAGGCTTGATTAAAACTCATTTGAAACAAACAAAGTCATCGAATGGGAATAAATGACCCTTATCAAGGTCTCTATATCACACATATTTAGTAGTGCAAGCAACGCGTGACCTTGTGTTCGTTGCTGATCTGCTCTGCTTTAAATGAGGGATGGTTTAAAATGAGGGATTGCAGCATTTTATTCTGGTTGAGGCTGCCAACAGACCCAGGAACGGTGCGTTTCCATGGCCCGGATGAGAAATGCCAAATTTCCCTCTTGGTTTTTAGGCCAGTCGGGTAGATGTGGATGAAGGAAGCATTTAATTATGGTAACCAACCTAGAAAGGTGCTGAACTGTTCTGTCTGGTCCCTCCTCGCAGGCTGTGAAGGATGAAAAAGCCAGTGTGTTAGTCCACTGCTCGGATGGGTGGGATCGCACCGCGCAGGTCTGCTCCCTGGCTAGCCTCCTCCTGGATCCCTTTTATAGGACCTTTAAAGGCTTCATGGTAAGGACACCAACGTTGGAATTTCAAAACTAAAAAGTGAAATGTAAACAGGCCCTAATTAAGTGATGTAGGCCCTTTCCTAGAACAAACAGTAGGTGACCTATATAAAACCAGCGCCGATTCTATAAACAAGCTTTAATTGCTCTGAACAGCACGGGCGCAAAACGGCAGCGGTTGATTCACAATTCCCAAATCTTTGTCTCCTTGACCGTCCGCGGGAGAGCCGCTAATGAGCCGTCGCGGCAGGCGAAGGGTGCAACTCTGGCAGCAGTCCAGAAAACAGCAGCAAAAAACTTGTCATTTCAGGCTGTTCCAGCAAACGCTGCCTTATCTGCTAGGACTTAAAACGGGGTGCTCTCTCTTGTTCCCTGGGCAGCATCTAACCTGTGTATCACGTGAAATCCATGCGTCGCTTGAGACCATTTTAAAGCCATTACACGTGAATTTGGCCGTTGGCTCCTGCCGCGGGATTGTTCTTACTTGAAGCCGTGTTAAATACCTGACAGCCTGCTGCCCGTTTGCAGAAGAGCCCCTTAAAAGAAACCCTGAAATCCCAATCGTGCCAGATTATCCCACGACAGCAGTTGCTCCGAAGTGAACGCAACAGAAGTGTGAAGAACGGCAACGTTTGAGATGCAGTAGAACTTTTCAAAGCGCTCTGGCGTGAATTTCTGCCTTCCTTTTGCTCTTTAAGTCTGGGTGATCTCAGGAATTGATCTTTAACTATGACCCAGCAAGACGAGCAATAGTGGATTGAGCATCTTTTGAGATGTGTTTAAAGAAAATGCTGTCTCCTCGGTGTTTTCTTTTCTGTGTAGCACGGGCGTTCTACTTAAAGAGAAATAATCACATATTTTTTTTCTGATTTCATCCCGAGTGCTCCAACACACAACTGTACTTCTTACATTCCTGTTTGGGTGTTAAACATTCGCTGAATTCCAGTTCCTGGTTTATTTGGCAGAGTAATATGCAAGAGTATTGTGAGAAATAGTAACATACTATAATATTAAGCCACTAATTCTCAGTGTGTTTATACATTAACATTAACACCACAGAAACTCCCTCCAAACAGTACTAGACTTGCTTGAAATGACCTCAGATTCCAGCAGTGCCATTGTGCTGGTAACTGGACCACTCCAATCTGTGCATCACTGTTACTCTTCCATGGGCTCCTGCAGATCTATCAGTTGGTTGTAAGCTGCTTAGAGCTTAACATCTAAAGCTTCATTTTGCTTTTTCTAAATAAAGTAATGCTTTCTTTTTTTAATCTCTGGTTTGAAACGCAAGATCCTGATCGAAAAGGAGTGGATTGCAATGGGCCACAAGTTCTCACACAGGTATGAAGGGCTTGTTGTAGAGCGTATGGTGACTGGCTGGGAAGCTAAGACAGTGTTTTGGGGTTCGTGTACTCCCATTAATAATGTAAATGAAGATACAGGACAGAGGAAAGATTTGGAAAATACATAAAGCCAGTATCTGTTGGTGTTGTTACTTTTATGACTTTACAAAATCAAACCATCTTGAACAAATCAAATTCTGAGTGTTTTCCTCCCTGTAAAATCACTTTGGTATTCTGTGAGGAGTGCTGATGTTCTGGCAAGGCACCTTCATTCTTCTGCACTCATCTCCTGGAAACAAACCTCAGCTGATGTTTTTCAGGACTTTAAGCAAGTTCAAAGCATAAACTTGAGCCCCATACAGCACTAAGACCCAGTTTGTCCTGCATTCCCGAGGTAGATGAAAAATGCTGTCACTCCTGCAGCTGGTAGCCTGCATTTAGCAGGGATATTACCTTGAATTACTTCACAATACATTTACCATATAAAAATCAAAACCTGAGATGGTCCAGAAGAGTACGGGGAGGGAAGGGACCAGTCTGTTCAGCGCTACTGGCTTCATAACCCTGCTTTGTTCACATCTCTCTAGGTGCGGCCATTTGGATGGTGACCCCAAAGAAGTGTCCCCAGTCTTCACTCAGTTTGTTGAATGTGTCTGGCAGCTGATGCAGCAGTTCCCCTGCGCGTTCGAGTTCAACGAGCGTTTCCTCCTGGAAATCCACGACCACGTCTACTCCTGCCAGTTTGGCAACTTCCTTGGGACCTGTCATAAGGAGCGCGAGGATCTGAAGTGAGTTGATGGCTGACAGTGGAGAAGTCACTTGAAATGTCAAAAAAAGGGCAGGTTGTGTTTGCTTGTATGTTTGTAATATAACTGTGGGTTGGTTAAGGGTTACGTTGTCTTAAGAGATGCTTATTTGCTACAGTGTGGGAAAGAATTTGGATTAATTTTATCCCCAAAGTCAGATGTTTTAATTTGGATCACAGTAATAACTTGCCATACCCCTTTTGGACTGGGTACTTTCTGCTTTAAATGGTTCCGTATTCCTCAGTGATGTATCTGGGTAGAAGGAGAAATTGTTGGTGCTGAGGGTGGGGAGAGCCTGGCCCAGGCTGCCCCGAGAGGTGGTGGCTGCCCCATCC
>JANHFX010014255.1:0-13371 GCA_027560015.1 Chloroceryle amazona | reverse complement strand
CCATTGCAGGGGAGGTGGCCGGGGCTCTGAGCACCCTGCTCTGGGTGCAGATGGCCCTGCTCCCTGCAGGGGGGTTGGACCAGATGAGCTTGACAGGTCCCTCTCCACCCAAACCAGTCTGGGATTTTGTGATACTGGGTTAACAAAATTAATCAGATGCTGTGTAAAAATAATTTAGCTCCCTTGATGTAGTTCTCCTCGGAACAGCCAATGTTATTAACCCACTGAACTTGATTCTTTATTTTAGTGATTAGCTGTTATTTGTAATTGACAGAATCTTTGAGAAGACCCATTCTCTGTGGCCTTTCCTCTTGCAGAAGAAGCAGGAATTCAGAAATCCTTTGTATAGAGGATTTACAGCTTACAAAGAGCTTCAACCAAACACTCTACCTTTCAGTTTCCAGTAAGTTGCTTGTTTAAGAAGGGGGGCATTTCTTTTGTAATGTAGACTGCTAATCCCTATTTAATACACCTTCACTGATTAACATGGCTTGTTTCACCTTTCCTCTCCATTCCTGAGACATAAACCAAGAGCTGTAGTGCACAGGGAATTGCTAAATCACTGCAGGTACTGTAATTTTTTTTTTTCTTTGAATGAGACAAGGATAAAAAGAACTTTAGACACATAGATAGACCTGACACACACAGTCTGACTACTTACTCTGTCAAATTTACGTGACAGGGCAGGCAATTCAACAAAGTTCCCCCTTTTCTTCTTGCTAATACATATTTAGGAAGTCTTTCCAACAGGAATTTCAGTGCCCAGTCACGCCCAGGCTTGTGCAGTCCAGGTGGTTTGCACAAGAGGGATTTCTTGGTGCTGTGCCTGGGTTGTTAGAGCTGAAGTGGTTTGTTTTGCTTTGTTTCTGGCTCCCTCCTGCTCCCTGATGAGAAGGGGAGGGATGCAGATGTGGGTTTAAATGCTACGTGTAGAGGGGTTTAATGAAAGCAGGGGTGCAGGGCAAGCTGAGGACCTGCAGGTGAACTGCTCAGGCCTCCCCTGCATCTGCTGCAGGGAGAAAAAACCTGGATTTTTATCTCCCTCTAATACCTGCTGCCAGTGCCTGTGGATCACAAGGCAGAAACGCTTAAATCCTCAGAAGTTTTTTTTTTTTTGAACTTGATAAAAATGTTCCCATTGATACTGAATTTTATAATCCAAGGCTGGGGCCATTTTCTAAAACCAATTACTCATCTCAATCTGTTGACCTAGTTTTTTCTTAAACACCATCTAGTTTGTTGGCCAGGAGTGCACAACTGGCCACCTAATTCTCTTTTCTTGCCCCGCTCTCGAGGTTCTGGTGCGGGATGTACAATCGCTTCGACAAAGGAATGCATCCAAAACAGTGTGTATTGGATCATCTGCTGAGCTGCATGAGCCAGAAGCTGAAACTGGAGGACGATGCCTCCGATCTGGAAAACGTGAGTCCTGAAGCTTCCCATTTATGAAGCTTCCTATTTAAAAGCGCGCGATGGTTTTGGCAAATGCAGCTGGGGTTGACCATTGGTGCTGAACAACTGTTTTGGCATGCTTGGGGGATTCAGTGCCACTGCTGTGAGAAAGAGGTCTGATTTACCCCAGATTCTCATCTGCTGGGGAAAAACTGTGTTGGGTCAAGGTCTCTTGCAAGCTCATGAGGTTTTAATGCTCTAAATGAAGCAGGTGTTAAGAGAACGTCTGGATCTGAACTCTGCTCGTGACAGACTCTGAGGGAGAGAAGAAAAGCATTGGCCTACTTCCCCTCCTGCCCCTTAAGAATAGGAGTGTGGCTTTCTGTTTTGCTTAAGGCTGTCCTGCAATGTCTTTTCCATGCATATTAAAACCAAAACAAACAAAACCCCACAACAACAACAAAATCCTTAAAATACCATAGTGGGAGAGTCATCTAAAAATATACTAGGGAGAAGACACCTTGGTGTCCTTTGCTGAGTTAATGTGAGCACTGAAAGTGGTTTACTAAACCATGGTGTTTGTATCAAGCATGTAGGGATCTCTGCCCCTGTGCTTTCAACTCTCTAGCCCAGCATTAAAAAGAGGTGCTGGCGCAGGACGATCGTGTTGATAGTGGGTTTTTTGTACATCCCTGACATCTGGGAATAAGACCTTTCATCATTTTATTTAATGTCTTTTTATCTGTCTAGAAACTTCCTTTCCTTGATGGCCCTTTGCCCACTGAAGCTTGCTCCTTATCAAAAGTAGGACGTGCTGCTTCCAAAACCCCTCTGCTCAACACCCCTCAGGATTACGAAGGGGAACCTCCTCCCGCGCTGAGCAACGGCGCCTCGGCAGCCGACACGGACCTCGCATCCCACCCGGACCAAAAGCACACGGAGAGCCCGTCTCATCCCCGGCACCTCCACCACCTTAACGACATTTTAGACTCGGAAGCCAAGGATCTAAAGCCGCAGCACCACTGACCAGCTCTGAGAACCGTGCCCGGTGACCCGGGCGCCTGCGGCGCGAGGAGCTGTTTCCCCCGCCAGGGTGGAGACCCTCGAACCACGGACAGGGGAGTGTGAGTACCTCTGTTTGCAGGGAGCTGTGCGTGCTGCGCAGAAGAGGCCGCGTTCGGGTTGCTGCACGTCGTTTGGCGGCTGAAAATGACGATGGCGCGCGCGGAGCTGCGCGGAAGGCTGCCCCTGAGCTCCTGTAAACCACCTTCTTCAGTGGAAACACGATGTTGTGTTTAAGGTTTGCCTGCCAGGACTTGTTTTTCAGGCTGAAAATTTCTTGTCCAGTTAACGCAGGGCTTTGTAACTGGAGGTGGAAATACGCTGTCCATTTATTCTCAGCGGTGGTGCAAGGTAACCTTAAAATGCTAAAAAAACCCCTTCTAGTTCCTCTTAAAATGACAAAAAAAGCCCCAAACCCCAACCCTTTTCTTAGCTGTGAATGAATCTGTGCATGGACCCTCACCTCGTGGCAGAACCGATTCAGTTTTTGTTTCCTATGCATATTTGTTACAAAACCAAACCCCCCCGTGCCTTTTTATGGAGACCATTTTCATGTCTAGCCACGCAACGTACTATTTTATTAGTGTGGTGTAGAGTGTAGTGTTTGGTCTTCTTCGTAGTCAGTATTTTTAAACAAGGTTTTTTATCTGCTGCCAGCTTCCCCGGGATCTTTGCCGAGCCTGGGTTCAGTAGCTTCTTTCAAAGCAGAAGTTTTTATTGACCTCATTTGCTGATCGTGAGAGTTCAGGAAGCCACCAAGGCAGCCTGCAATACATGGATTTTGGCCAGAGGGAGGGTTAGGGGTGAGGTAACATAGGAAAAAATAGAATTTTTCTCTCTCCTTTCGTGGCCTTGGTTAAATTGAAGCGAGAAGGTCACTCTGCTCTGAGCTGGAATCGATGTGCTTCCCTCACGTCCGTCGATGAGGCAATAATTACAGCCCGTAATTAGGGTGCATTCTGTGACTGAAATGGGGCCTGAACTGAGGATTTCACATCACGTGCTGATTGATTCTGCTGAATATTGTCTTGGGTGTTAAAATGATGTGAGTGTTAGAGATGTTTTGTCTGTACTGTCAAGATGTGGTGTCTCTCGTGGCGATGAGCTTTGTCATTCTGTGCAGCTGCTGGCGGAACGTAGATGGGCACGTGACCCCTTCCTGGGAGGAGAAGTGGACATCTCAGCTCCTGGCTGTGTCTCCAGCTTGGACCTGCTCCGGTGCTTCTTAACAGCAACTGCTTGGTCTCTTCAAGCCAGCCTCAGTGATCTCAGCTGGAGATGCTAGCTCAGAGCTGCAGGATTAAAGTAGGGAGGCGTTCCTGTGTGACCTGTGCTGGATTGTACAGCCCTGCTCTGGCAGGGGGTTGGCCTCGGAGATCTCCAAGGCCCCTTCCAACCCCTGACACCCTGTGATACCCGTGAAGTACGTTCCATTTACACAGGACCCTTGCCAAGGGGTTTTTCCCCTCTGGGAAATGGGTGGCCTGGGAAAGCTCTTCCACAATATTTGTTCTGGATGAGCTTCTGTAGATGCAAGAGCCCCTTCGTGCAGCTTGATGCAGGATGCTTTCCTGCTTTCCTCTGAATGCTGTTGTTTAAATGAGATGCTGCCATTAGGTGTTAAAATCAGGTTTTCTTTTATATTTTTTTTTGAAGTTAGCCCTTCCCAGCTACTGTATCGAGTAGAAACATTCCATTGCAGCACCGTGGAACGCAGTGGCTGCTTGTGTGCTGCTCACCCGTGGTGAAATGACAGGCTTGGTTGCAGTGGTCGAGACAAAGTAGAAAAGGAAACCAAAACCCAACAAAAACTCCCCTGAGTGTCTTACTTTGACTAAGAAAATAGATCTTTTTTTACTGAGCATCTCAAAAGACCCAGGATAAAATGGCAATACCTGAGAACACAGAGTTTCTTCACTGCTTAGAAGGGCAAAGAGAAACTTTTTGATGTTGCAGGGTTTTCAATCTTAGAGCAAGTACCACAGTTGTTTTCAGAGGTGTGGGAGACTCAGAGCTACGATGCGCCACAAATTTAAAACCTAAGTGCAAGAAACACTGAACTCTGTGGGGTTAAGCAGAAGATGTTTGACCTGTGGCTTGAACTATCTAAACCTCCACGTCGTGCAACGGCCGCGTATTTATTATGAAGGATGCACATTTCCAAACGCATCTTCTCTCAATCTCCGGGCGAGTAGCTGCTGCTGAGTCTCTCAGAGATGTGCTAAGCTGCTGTTAAGTTGGATAGTCTACCAGCCTTTTAATTTTCCCATATCCACTCACTCCTCAAGCCCAGAAGTTGCACCTTAAGTCTTAATCCGTCCTCTCGAGATACCCGGGGTTCAGAATCTGCTGTTGGTTTCCGCTGGGGGGTGCTGGGGACTTGATTTCCCTTGGCCTCTTCCTCGTATAAAAGCTCAACTTCACGTGTGCACGTGGCAGCCTGGAGCCTGTTCCGTAGGGACCGATGGGTCTTTCCTTCCAGAGGGAAGGAATTTGCCTTGTCCTTTGGCTTACCTTGGAAGCAGTGTAACCGTCTTTGCTTGTCGCTAAAACGTGACGCTGACATCTCCACAAATCCTTCCATAGAACCAGGGAAGGAGCACTGAAAGTATTAGTAGTAAGCTTTTAGTAATCTTGCTGCTTTTGACTTCAATAACAAAACAACAGATAACCTTTATACTTTGAAATGCAAAACCTAGCAGAAAAATATAATAATAAAGGGATCATGATCTGTCTTTGTAAACCTCTTGGAATTAACGTGTATGAACTTGGTCAAAATTGACAAATCATTTACACTGGTGCTGGAAAAGTTTCCAGGGGTTCCTGGCTTTCTGGGAGATTATTTTATTGAAAACTGATTAGCTGGAAGGTTTTTGTTTTAGTTCTGCCAGTAACTCCCGTGTGCTTCAAGACCAAAAAGGAGCAGCTGTTGGGAGCACTGCAGCGTGGCCTCAGGTCTCCGCTCTGACAGGATTGGCTTCCCAGAGCCTCGCAGGAAGCCTCTCCTTACCGAGTGCCTGGATTAGGTGTTCCCCAAAAGCATTAAAGGAAATCCAAAAGCTGTTACATAGGAACCTTCTTTGGAGGAGGTGAAAAGTTACTACAACTTGTGTATTCCTCGTGGAGCATCCACGCCTCGTGAAGTCACCGATACTGTGGTTTATCTGGGGCTGTTAAGGGAACAATGCAACTTGCTGCTTTCCACCTGGATTCCTCTGCCTGGGGGGGAGGAGGGATCTTATTTTGCTGTGGTTGGGTTCTGTCTGTGTAAAAACTCTTCCTTTTCTGGAGCTTTACCAAGATAACTCAGTGGTATCGCGGTTTCACGCCTCTGCGTAGTCTCTCTCTTGCTACAAACAGGTCAGGCAGTGCCAAGGGCGAGTGTCTGCAACACTCTGCGTTCAGGCAACTACTCTGAAGTAGAAGAGGGACTCGTGTAGCTTTATTTCTCTGTTGAGATGTCTTAACGTGAACTTCACAACGTTGGATTCTTACATTGGTGGTAGAAGAAATCCAATCTCTGCTGTTCAGGGGAGAAAAAAGGGAATTGTTGGTTTGCCCGTAGGTGATGATGATGATCTCAGTTGACCCTCTGATGGGAGAGAAGCCCTTTGTTAAAGGCTGTGGGTGAAATACACTTCTAGCTGTGTGTTCTGTTCCTGCTCTTGGTGAATGCCTTTTGTTTAAGTGCTGAGAAGGAGAAATCCACCCGCTGGGTGGGTGCTCGCTGGTACTTAGAGCTGCCTTGACCAGCACGGAGGAAGATATTTGCTGGTAGGTAGCTGGGTTGCTTCAGTAAGCTGCCTGAGCACTGGGTGGGAGACCTGCTGGGAGCTGAAGGTGTGCAGAGCTTCCCAGGACCTCTGCTGGCCTTAGACCCCGCTGGGTTCCGGGTGGAAATCTCCCTGCTGGTCCAGTGTTTCCATCGGGTTTGGAGGCGCTGAGCCCTACCAAGCGCTCGGGGAGCACCCTTGGATCTAACAAAGCTGTAGCAGCTGCAGGGAAAGCCCTTTAAAGGGCTCCTGTGCCAGATGCTGCCACCATTCCCTTTCTGGCAGGAGTGGTCTCCGGGTAGGTCAGCGCCTGACATTTCCTCCCCCAAAGGGCTCGTTCCTCAGCACTGTTTTGCGATGAAGATTCACGACCAGGAGAATTCCAGGCGTGTCTGCCACTTGCTCTTCTCCCATTCCCACCGCTCCGCGCTGAGCGCGGGGCTGTCGCCTGTGTGGACCCAACTCAGTTACTCCTTGTTTACACGCTGTCCCTCCCGCACGTAGAGGCGCTTCTCGTGCCTCGGGGCAGAGTGGAGGGGCGAATCTGTTCTGAATGTAGTAGTTTTATTTTGTTTTAATTAATACACAGCACTTGATAAATCGGAGGGAGTGTCTTGGACCAGGTGATGTTAAAGTCCCGTGTTTTGTTTGGAAGCATCTTCAGCACCAGGAGCAGCCGGGCCGGTGCCAGCTGCAGGCGTCGGCGTTGGTTAGGCGAGCGTCCTTACCGCGCAGCGCCGCGTCCCTGTGACACCTCCCAGCTGCGGAAGCAATGCAGGAGGAGGGGAGGTGAAGGTGGTGACCTACAGCTCTTGATGCCTGTGTCTCCACGTCTGTATCGAATGTGGCAGAGTACTACTGGAATAACTCGTAGCACTGGACCCAGTCACCCCTAACTGGGCGCGCACGCGCGCGCTTCTCCCCTCGCCCGCGGACCGAGCCTCGTGGGAACCCAGCTCAAACTGCGCGTGGTCCTCGGCTGCAACTCGCCGGTGTTTTTGCTGTTCCTGTCAGTCAGTGGCTGGTTTCGTCGGTTGTAACGAGGGGCGGGTGTAGAACGTTGTGTGGGTGATGAAGTCAGGTGTTGTGTACGCCTACGTCCTGTGGTTACCGCGCTGCTTACGGCAACTTGTACTGTGGTTAGAGGAGCACTGTGTCTTCTTACTCAGAAGTGTGTTCGTTCCATGAAGTTTCACTTGTGTTACAGGTTATTTTTATTCCTGACTTAAAATAAACAACCTCGCCTTTTTAAAGTCAGCGACTGGGCTGTTTCCTGGTTAATTAAACTCCAAGCAGAACTTGGCACTTCGAAATGTGAAGTCGACAAAAGATTTACAGGTAGCGGAGCTGGTCTTAAACTGAGCTGTGATTCCACGTCCCCTTCTTTTACCGAATGGAAACTGGGTGCCTGCCCTGGTTGTGGAGGGACGGCCGCGTGCAGCGGGGCTCAGTGCCTTAAAAAAACCCCAAACCAGCAACAGCAACAACAAAAAACCCAACCAAACAAAAATCAGGGGGGAAAACAGATTAAATCTTGCCTTCTCTACACTTTGTTACTCCTTTTTATTTTTTTACTTTTATTTTTTCAGTAGATTTTTCTTTATCTATTAAAACAAACACCACCTCGGGGTTTTCTTCCAGTGGAAAGCTGTCTGTCCCTCACGTGTGGGTAAGTCTGTCTGCAGCTGGCTCCAGGCTGACTTCAGAAGCTCCCCAAGAAGCACCTCGACCTTTCTTCAGCCCTGCTGTGAGGAATTGGGTCTGACCTCTGTGGGTGTCGGGTGGTACCAGGTGAAGAGATCCCTCTGACAGTTGGGGTGAAGAACCACACTCCTGCTGCTGCTGCTACCATTGCAAAATGCTCTTTGATCCCATTCTTTTGACTCGCTACTGACGTCAGGATTAAAGGTGGGGTGGTTTCCTGAGGGCAAACTCGAGGTGGGAGAATCCTGAAGGAAGAGGGAGAGTCCAGCTGCAGAACGTGCCTCGTGTTCATACCCTCGGTGCTTTAATAACTTGGAGCTTGCGCAGCAGCGGTCAAACCCTGCAGTTAACTACAGCAACACAAGGCAGAGAGCAGTGAATTGGGCATTGAGAGGGCTCTACAGAATGCTCCAGGGTGCCCCTTGGATTGGTAACTCCTGTCAGTGTCCTTTAAATCTCTGCCTGGCACAGCAGTGGTAGGCTAGTGTAGTAATTAATGTTAAATACGTGTTGGGAGGGTTTTAATAGCGTGTGGGGTAAGTGGGGCAACCAAGTGACAGGGTTGGGACTTGCTAGAAGATCTTTTAAGTTCCCTTCCACCCGCTTCTGTGATTCTCACTTGCAGCAGAAGATGCTGAAGGTCAGCAGGAGAGATGGAGAAATCGTTTTCCCCAGGTCAGCTCAGCACCAGACCCTGTCCCCTAACTACAAATCACCCTCAATCATCATCATCATCTGTCAAGGAATAGACCCAAGAGCTGCTCCCCAGCCCCTGATGAGTTTTTCCCCTGCGCTGTGCATCCTAAAAATGGATATTTCTGTTCTACATATTAAGGCAAAAAAAATCCCCCTGCCTCGGGGCGATACTCAGTCCCCAGACGCATCCAAAAGTTTGTTTGTTTTTTCTCCCCCTCCTTGCTAATTTTAAATGTTCAGAATGTAGCCAGGGAAATCTTTACCTTACTTAAATCAGACTTGCCTTGCATTTCACTGGATTATTCACACTACCCCTGGCTGGAGTGGACAAAGCCGCAGCTGAGAGCTGGAGACACCTCCCTGTCTGCTTGGCAGCATCTTTGCTGGGGGCGATTGAAAACTTCCCCACAGAAGCCAAGTTTAGCTTGGAGGGGGCTGGTTCCACTTAGAGGTGTGGGAGGAGTATTGCTGAAGACTTGGGGGTTTGAACAGCTCTTGGGGAAATACCTTCTGCTGAGTAAAACCACTGACCCCTGAGGTGAATTAAGGGTATGTGCTGAAATATCACCAGGCTGAGGTGAAGTCTGCTGGGGGAAGACTGGAGCAAAGCTAAACTGCTTCCTGGGTGAGGTTTGGCTTCAGCTGTGCCAAGGATGCCTTAAAATACTTCATTTTTTGTTCTCAATCTGTGCTTTCTTTGGAGCAGAACAATGCTACTTGGATTTTTTTGGTAGCCATCGAACTTTGTACTCAACTTCTGTTCAGTCACCCAGCAGTTAAATAAGCTGGTGATGATTTGCCCGGGGGATACCGGTGTTGAGGCTTTGTCGTTGTGTCTGAGGCTCCCATCTCCCAGGGGAGATCTTCCCACTCCTGGGTGGGGGGCTTCTGCAGATCTCCTCAGTTCAAGCCCTGAAATAAAGTGACATTTTGACCCCAGTAATGTTTCTTTAATGACAGATCAGCACCTAGATCCAAGTGTTCTACTGTAATTGGTATTTTAGCATCATTCTGCTTGGAAGAGACCTTCGAGGTCAAGTGCAACCCTTTCCCCAGCACTGCCAGGTCCCCACTAACCCATGTCCCTCAAGCACCACCTCTCCACAGCTTTCAATCCCCCCAGGGATTAAAAGAGGTAATTTTAGAGTTTTACTAACTCCTCGAAGCTTTGGAATGCAACCCCTCACATTTCAGTCATGGAAAATAAAAGCAGAGATGCCCCCCAGGGATAACTTCAAAGGGTGGCCAGCTCTGGATCTAAAAAGCAAGGGGCTCCTGGAAGGTGTGGGAAGCAGGGAGCCATCCTGCGATGCTGATGAACTCCTGTGGCTCCAACCCTGCTGGAATTCCTTGAGGAACTACAGGAGGAGAAGAAGAAACAGCTTCGGGATTCCTTCTTCGTTTCTAACTAGGTGTTTGGTGTGGTGCTGCACCCACGAAACAGTGAAGCGTCCCGAGAGGGGAGCCCCGGGAGCTGCCGGCTGTGCAGAGCAGGCAGGGGATGGTCCGCGGGTGTTCGTGCCCTCTCGTGGTTAACATCTGAACGACGGTGCCGCTGGAGCCGCCTCCAAGCTGGGTGGTGAGAAGGTGGCAATGGAACAGGCGGGTGGAAGTGCCGGAGAGCTGCCAGGAGATGTTTTGAGAGGGAAAATCCCAAGCTGAAAGGCTTTGCTGCCGCTTGGCAGCGAGTTAGAGCTGAAAGGCAGGAGTCAGGAGCAGCCCCACGCGTAACTGCGCCTTGCCGACCTCGAGGGCTGTCGGTAAACCCTTAATCCCTCCTAAATTACTTATTTGCTGCTGTTTAGCAGTAAACTTTTCAATCGGAATGCTTAGCGGTGCTAAATCAGAAAGCTCCTTACCTCCTCTCAGCTGCGTTAATAACTATAATCTCTTTAATGGAAGCACCTTCTCCGGACGGGATTTACCTTCCCAAAAACCTTCTTGACGGGCTCTTTAATTCTTCCCCAACGAGCGGAGAGCTGATAAAAGACTTGCTCTGCCTGGAGCACATCTCAGGGCAGCCGGCTCTGAGCTCAGGCTGGAGGTGAAGGCTCCTCCCGACTCCAGCCTTCCCCAGCCTGGGAGGTGTTGGGAGCTTCTCCAAACTGGGTCAGACTTGTCAGTCGCCTCTCCCCGGGCCCCTCTGGGGTTTATCCCCGAGGCCGAGATCAAAACCTACGTGCAGGGTGCGATTTCAATGCGTTCCTTCGGCCGTCGAGGCAGCGCCGTTCGTGTCCTCCCGGCTGAGGGGGGATTTATCAGCGAGTGCTTCGTGCTTTTTGCTTCATTAATATTCGGTTTAATCTCTGTTCCTTACCAAGGCTGCTTGTCTTGGTTAACAACTAAACAGCGGCAGCGACAGACAAGGAATACGCCGTTTAGCATTAAATTTTCCATTCAGGGGTTTTCCTTTCATCTCCAAGTTCCCTACGTTTCAGATTCTCTATCGTGTATTGATGTTGCTGTTGTCTGTACCCCCTTCTTTCCTGTTACAAATCTCTCTCTTTTTAATCTCTGCTTTTACTTCTTATGTTTTGCTGAAGGGGTTTCCAGCCAAGCTTGGCTTCTCTGCCTGCAGCATCCCTGTTGTGGTTGCAGCATCATGACACCTAAAAACCCCTCCCCTTCCTCACTTCTGCTCTGATGTTTATCCATGTTTCTCCTGCTCCATAATTCCATTCATAGTGGCAGTGTTGTTACTTCAAAGAGATGGGCTTCCCAATCTTTTTTGGAGTGAATTTGGAGAGGGTGAAACTATGAGGAGACCAGAACTCTAAAACTTACAGATACTGAACATTTTCCTGCTCTCCACGCTTTTTGGTGCGACTACAACCCCTGAGCGCAGTGGTAACAGCAGGGACATCACCAAGGTTTTGCAGAGCCCCCTGATTTTAATTCTGGCAGCAGTGGAGATTTTTCTTTCTTGCAGGATAATTGGGTTCCCCTCTCGTTATCTAGTACCCTGATAATGCTGCCTCAAACTGTCAGCCCCGTCCTGCTCCACCACCAAACCCTTTGGAAAAGGGTTAAAGGGAGCTGGGTAAAATAAGATTACACTTCCCAGCTGACAGCTTTTGATAAGACAGCCCAAAGGCTGCTGCCTGCTGCTTGTGTTTGCCCCTGGAATGTTTTCTGCCTCGCTGGGTGCTGCTTTGGGCTTTTTGAAGCCAAAGGAAGTGGCTCTGTCTGGAAGGGCAGCCTGAGGAGCAGCTCAGGTGAGAAATCTGGCCCATCTTCGGTGCCTTCCATCCTTCTTGTGGTTAATAAACGGTTCTGGATGTTGCAAATGGTTGTTTGTATTGCTCTGAGAGAGGAAGAGGTGTTCAGGAGAGGGGTTAAGAGGGGACCTGTGCGGGTCAGTGGCAGCAGCTGAGAAAAGGGAGAGGCTGGGACCCTGCTGCCCTGGCAGAGGACTCAGAACCGCCGGGCACCCTGTGATTTCCACAAGGCAACGGCGAAGCAAACGCCTTCTGTCTGCTCGGATGGGGTGAGCAGCCTCCAGCACCTGTCCCAGCCTCCCCCTCTCTATATTTACCCAGGGGGACCTTTCCAAGAATGGAAGTGGTAAGATAAAACCCCTTGAGGGGCTAAAATTAGCCCCAGCGCCCTGGCCCCTTCTCCCGGCCGTGGCATTTCAGCTGTGAGCTTGACAGCCTGTGGCGTTCCGGTCGCACAGAGCCGACGTCCATCCCCGACGCAGCAAGATCCTTCTCTCTTTCTCTTCTTTTTGGTTGGAACTGAGGGAGAACTCGCCATGGGACCGCTGCTGCCTCGTCCACCCTGGCCGTGAGCACCAAAGGTAAGGCAGCAGCCTGGGCAGCATCGGGCAGTCGAAGGTACTGGGTAACGGGCTGTAAAAATGGAGTGGATCCTCCGTCACCTTTAGCTCGAGTCAGAACCTCTTTTCATGGCGGTCTGCAGATGCACAGGGAGTTTTCTTTAGGTGACAACTCTGGTTTGGGCTCTTCTGGTTGAAGAACATCTGTGAGCTCCCCCTGGGAGTGGTTCTGCTGTCCAAGGAACATCCCTTTAGAGATGTTCCTTTGTGTGTTCAGGAACCATTACAGCTGGTTTTTCACTTTTCCAGACCAGTTCCCTTGGGCTTTCTTTTCAAATTGAATCTGTAATAAACCTCCCACCTTATTAGCTATGGGTGGGGGGGTCCAAAGCTCCACAGCTCATCCTTTGGCGTGTCTAATGAATAACAGTGAGGTTCTAATTTCCCCAATTCCTATATAACTTGTCGGGGTTGGTGCAGCAGGCAGCAGCGCAGCGGAGCTTTGCCGTCGCTCGTGGCCCTCAGAGCTGCTCTGCTGAGCCAAGCTGCACAGGTTGGCCCTTGCACGGGGGGTTCCTCGGAGCTCAGGCCTCTTCCACCGCAGGCAGATGTGGGAGAGCCTCCCGTGACTGCCTTGTTACCCTCGGACTCGTTTGCAGAGCGATGCTAATTGCTCGGTGTACCCCTTGTCTCCTCAAAGGCAGGACCAGGGGAGTCGCCTGGGGAGCCCGAGCTCTGCCGCCTCTCCCCGAGGAAATCCGAGATGCTTCGTGGTGAGAAATTCCTCTTCCCTTCCTGGCCAGGGCATCACATTCTTCTCCCCTGCTGCCGCTCGGCCCCAGTGAGGCCAGATCCTGCTCCAGGGCTTTGTCCCTGTTCCAGGGTGATCACTCCAGTATGCCCCTGCCATTCCTCCCATGCCCCCCACTATAAAAATCCCAGCCCCTTCTTGCACCTCGGGCTCCA
>JANHFX010014253.1:9077-21430 GCA_027560015.1 Chloroceryle amazona | reverse complement strand
TTTAAAAAAAAAAACACACTTAACACAAAACAAGAAAAAAACAAAAAAGCCCCACCCCCCCCCCCCCCCCAAAAAAAAACAACAAAACAACAACCCTGAACACATATTCTTGTCCCCAACTTTAAAAACCTGCCCATGGGTCGAGTCACAGTAGGATTGTTTTGGTACATAAAAGATTTCAAAGCTCTGCTTGATTTCTTTCAATCTAAAAGCAAATCCATCCAAACTCTGAGCTTCTTTTCAAATTCAGACAACTTAAGAAGGAAGCATATTTGCTGAATTTTCAAGAGCATGAAAAGAACATCCTTCTGAGTTTCTTCCTTATTAAAAAGATGGCAAAGGACAACTTAATTTGCATTTTGGGAAATAGTTGAGAATTGTAAACATGTAAACATTCAAACAAATGCAGAGTTCTAACTAAAAACTTCTATCTCTAACCAGAAACAAAGGCAAAAATAACAATTCAGGACCTTGTGTAGCACTGAAAATCTCTAATGACAAATATTTCCCCTCCTTTTCTTCCCAAGTCCCATCAAAAGCTCCCTATTCAACCAGGCTGGCCATTTTCTCCACCCTTTAATCTTCCAGCACATGGAGATAGCCCTCTCCTGGGCCTTTAAGTTTTCCTTCTTGAAGAACGTCCAGCCTTCCTGGACCACTCTGCCCTTCAGGACCGTCTCCAAAGGGACTCTCTCGATTAGTGTTCTGAACAGTCTAAAGCCTGCCTTCCTGAAATCCAGGGTGGATGTTCTACTTACCACCCTCTTAACATCACTAAGAATTGAGAACTTAACCAATTCATGATCACTAAGCCCAAGGCAGCCTCCGGCCACCATATCTCCCACTAGTCCTTCTCTATCTGTGAACAGGAGGTCAGGTGAGGCACCTTCCCTGGTAGGCTCATCTACCAGTTGTGTAAGGAAGTTATCTTCCATACACTCGAGAAGCCTCCTAGCCTGTCTGCTCTCTGCTGTGTTATATTTCCAGCAGATATTTGGTAGGTTGAAGTCCCCAACCAGAACAAGGGCTGGCTATTGTAAGACTTCAGCCATCTGTTTATAGGATATTTCATCTGCCTGCCCATCTTGTTTGGGTGGTCTGTAGTAGTCTCCCAACACAGTATCTCCCTTATTTGCCTTCCTTTTCATCCTTACCCGTAAACACTCAACCTTATCATCCTTGATTTCAAGTTCTATACACTCAAAAATCTCCCTAACAGACAGGGCCACTCCTCCACCTCTCCTTCCTTGTCTGTCCCTTCTGAAGAGGTTATATCCGCTCATCACAGCATTCCAGTCCTGACAGTTGTTCCACCACATTTCCATGATGGCAACTACATCATAGCTGTCCTGCTGCACAATGGCCTCCAGCTCATCCTTCTTGTTGCCATGTCACGTGCATTAGTGTAGATATACTTGATATGGGCTTCCAATTTCACCCCCATCCTCTGTCCTTTACCCCTAGGCTCATTACTGGTGGGCCAGGTTTTATTCCCTTCCCCTTTCAATTCTAGTTTCCTGGCAACTGCTGTGGTTACTAACCTATTAGTGAGCCCTGTGTTTTTATTGCCACATGTACCACCCTTATCCACCTCAGGTGGGATGGCAGATTGACGACCATTCTTGGGCTCTTCTCTAGTGAGCCTGGTTTTATCCCCTTCCCCCTTCAAGCGTAGATTAAAGCCCTGTCAATGAGCCCCACCAACTCCTGGGCAAGGATCCTTTTCCCCCTTTGAGACAGATGTACACCATCTGTCACCAGCAGACCAGGCACAATATAAGCTTCCCCATGATCGAAGAACCCAAACTTCCAGTGGTGGCACCAGTTCCTGGGCCATGCATTAATCAGGTGTGTTTTCAACCCTCTTTCAGCGGTTTTCCCTTCCATTTGAGAGATTGGTGAAAACACAACCTGCACACCTGAGCCTTCAACTAGTCACCCCAATTCCTTAAAGTCCTTCTTAATTGCCTTTGGTCTTCTCTCTGCAACCTCATCATTACCAGCCTGAATCACTAACAAGGGGCAATAATCAGACAGCTTCATGAGAACAGAGAACTTCCTTTTAAGATCTCTAACTCAAGTGAGCCCCAGGGAGGCAGCAGACTTCCCTGTGGGATGGGTCTGGTTGACAAATGGGCCCTTCTGTTCCCCTCAGGAGAGAGCCACCTACTAATATAGATGCTATACCACATACTACATATGGAGAATACATTCACCTTATTATTTCATACTGCATGGTTCTTCTTGATGATTATGTTTTAAAATAATACAATAAGCAGTCTTAAAATAGGAATGTCTTTAAAATGCATATACTGTTTACAACTGTATTATAATTTGTAAGTTTATATGAGAACAGGAAAATGAGCTACTGGAAAAAAAAAAAAAAGGCAATAAAGATAACCTACAAATAGCTCGACGAACATGAATTCTCATAGTGAAGGGAAGTCTCTCTCCAAAATAAAGGTAGTAAAATTAACTCCTTTACCAAACCATAAGAGCAGGTTAGAAGACCAAAGAAATTTTGCATCACCAAAATGGTAGAAAATTAGGATTCTGATTACTGATGGATAATTATCCCATTTGTGACTGTAGCACTTGTATTCTAAAAAATTCTGAATTTCTCTAATTTATATCAGAAACAAATTCAGGGAACTTGACCAGGCTATTTCATCCTCTCCCTACCTGCATTTCCCTCACATTAAAAAACGCTGAGGACAACAGACAGGAATACAACCTGTACAACAAAGCAAACAGTTTGGTAGGAACTGCGAACATCTGGGACTAGGCACAAAACTCTGTGACATTTATGGTCAAACCAGAATAACTGACAACTTTGCATTACTCTAGGTAAATGTCTACTATCTTTAAACTAGTAAGTTTAAAAAAAAATCTGTAAACCATAAGAACCCCAGTCCTACTAGTCAACCAGTCTGCTCCAGAATATATTCTGATTTTATGCAGATAAATGGAGCAATCATGTTAAGAATTATACAGTAAGTTAAAAATATCTTTATCTTACTTACATACACAGGTTAAATGGCCTAATTTTATTACCATCATAATATATTTACACTATTTTAGCTACAGAAAAAAAGGCAAAAAACCCCTTTTTTTCCTTTTTTTGGGTCAAAGAATTAGTATAACTTGAAAGCATATAAAATTGAAGAATACAAGAATGGGAATGATAATATGTGTGAAATATCAAAATCAATACAGGCAAATCTTGTAGAACATTAAATATGGATCCAAGAACGGTTTTAGGTATTCTGGCAGTTAAACTGCTGTGTCGTCTTCAGTTTATCAGTATAGATGCATTACTATTTTTGTAATATAACTATATAAATAAATTTTATATTATCAACACTTAGAGAGAGGAGAATAGATCTAGGATCAGGAGAAAACAGTGCAGAGGTGATTGAAAGCTGATCAAGTTAACAAAGACAAGCAAAACAAAGGAGGATAAAGAGAAGATGATGAGATTCCACTTCAAAAGCTCTAAGTATATCAAAAGAAGTGGTCCATGCAGCAAGGTTCATTTCCTTGCTGTTTTGTAAGGTGAGGCATGTAAATAACCCCACTTTCTTGAACAAATCTTTCTTTCCATACAGATTGAAAGCAAGCATGCAATAGGCTAGCTGAATAAAATTAATTGCTGATCTCTAGACATTAGTCTTCAACATGTCCCCTAGGTGCAAGCATTGAAGATATGAAGCTTTATAGAAATGAAGGTAACTAGTTTCCCAGTCATTATTCACTTAAATGACATTGCGGATATCCTGTTTGCACTTTCCCCTGCCGCAGGAGAGAAAGACTTCATTATATCTACCAGATAAAAAACAAACATTCTAGAAATGATTTATTTTTTGCTATCTAAAGGATTTATTCATAAGAACTGCTGTGTGGTAGCCTTCAGAACAGGCTGCCTTGCTCTTTTAGCCTCTGTAACTGGGAAAGCCATTAAGACCACATGAGTTGTCAAAGCATACGTTATGTTACATACGGTATTAGTACTGTCCACAGGCACTTGCTTTGAAGGCAGGCCAATGGCAAACAGTGGCACCAGGAGACCAGCCAGAATATAGAGAAATCAAAGTGACAGCACATAAAACACAGGTTGTGCAAGACCTCTGTTAAACAGGCAAAAAGCCAGGAACACATGTCTGAAGGGTTTCCAAGCTAGTCTTTAGTAGTCTCTAGCTTGAATTGAGGTAAAAAAAAAAATAAAAAATTAAAAGTACTGGTGTTCTCAGTTTTGTTCCTCAATTTTAACGTCCTTCTCCCTCTCCCTTCCATTATGCTGAGATAGATTAGAATAAAAGCAAAAAGTTGGTGTATACTTAGGTGAGTCAGGCAGTAGAAATAAACAAATTGACAAGGTGCGCAGCGAGGATCATGTTACTTACCAAAGCCAGGATGTGTCAGTCAACAGAGAATTCAAAGATCTCCATTGTAGAAGAGACATTAGTTCCTGCTTGCAGAGCACCCTGAAGATTAGAAGTGCTGTGTATATAAAAAGCTCTGATGTCTGGTAAAATGTGAACTATGATGTATTGTCAGGAAACCGTGGGATCATTTATAAATACTTTTTCAAACCAGCTGATATAAATCATGTGCCCATTATTGCTGCTGTGTTTTTTCTTTTTTCTTTTTTTTTTCCATGCCACTGTAAAGCCTTGTAGACCAAGGATTTTACCTCCAAGACTAGAAAGCAGTATAGGCCTGTTTAATGGTGAATATGAAGGGAACAGATTTCTATGTATTCATACAGTAAGTGCTGTAATGTATGACACCTGGGACAGGTAGTATAAACATAGCGCTAAAAGAAACAAAAGGAATAGCTATCCTGACAAGAAAAGGCTAGCAGTTTTGCTGATAGTAAGAAATACATGGAAGAATTTTCCCATCAATAGAAATATTTCCCAAAGGACATCAAAGTAATGGCGTATTACATGGTAACGTCAGTTACATGGTACCTAACTCTTAACTTTTAAAATTCCTACTATCATAGCCTTTTACAGTTTTTGGCACTTGCAATCTGCTTACATGCCTGAAAGGTAGGAAAGCATATATTTATCTTCATTTTTGGTGAAATAACTAGACACACTGCAGGGACTTGTTGAAAGCTACACAAAGAGAAAGTAATAAAAGCTAGGTTTAAAGTCACATCTATAATTCTGTGATCTTTCCTTTCCCAAGATGGTGTTCTAGATACCAGACCCAGGTATTTTGATATTTATGTTACATTAAGAAGATAGTATTAGTTCAAGTGGTTATGCATTCAGTCATTTCCTCAACAAATAAAATTATCAACACTTCTCCCCTCCCACCTTTCACTTTAAATTTTGTTGTGAAAAAACAAAAGGACCACACTCTAGAAGCATATCAATAGGGGTGGCTGACTTGACAAGGCTAGTGTCAGTTTGACAGCTTTCAGTGACATCTAACAAGAAACTGTAACTCCCATATGTTTCTAGTATTCATTTCACTGCTGCTCACTTTGATGATGTGGGTCTTGATTTGAATGCTCAGTTGCGTACAGCCAACAACTTTTTTTTAAGTTATCCAGCCAAACTTTTTTTCAGTGAAATACTGTCATCCCAAAATTTAGAATCCCACTAAGGGATGTCTCTCCATGAAGATGTTCATCTCTTTCATCATGAAAGAATTTTTGTGAAGGATGCATCCATGATGTGGAAATAACTTCACCCATATGGCAGTCATAATTCTGACTCACAGAGACCTGATTTCTAGGCAGCATTTCCTCACTCTGTTTTCCTATAAGTCTTCCTAGCAGCCAGAGATTTTTTAACTTGCCCACAAGAAGAATGAAGCTTGCAAACCAGTACAGTCAGTTTTGACTATTAATTTATTTCCTACTAGTTCACACATTCAAGGAAGTATAACAATGAGGGAAGATGCACAAAGAAAGGCCTAGATGTGTTTCTCTTTCCTAAGGAACCTGACCCTAGTAAAACCCAATTACACAGCTATCAACCATGATGGTAGGCAGACATAAGCATACCGTAGATCTTCTCTTTCCCTCACTTCTCCATGTCATATACTTCTGAAAAATATTAGGTTAGGTAGGCTATTTATCCACCTTCCTGCCTGGCAACTGTGAATCCAGCATCTTGTCTAAAAGTTGTTCATCAAATCAATCAGGACATTTAAAACCTCAGTAAAGAAAAATCTCTGCTCTCCCATTAATATCTATCCCAGCATTCAAATATTGTACTTGTTAGCTTATTTTTGTTTCAGTCTGATCTTTTTTCTATTGGTTCCACTTTCAACTTGTTACTTTGCTAGCTGTAGCAAGGATGAAAATTTATTTCCCTTTCGCCCTTCAACAGCAACCTGTCAAACATTTATCACTGCTCTTTGGGGTCTTTGTGCTCTCGAGCAAACAAATATTTTTAGTATTTTCCCACCAGTCATGTTTTGAGATTCATGTCTTTTAGAACTGTAATGGGCACTGTTGCTGTCCCCTGGACTCTCAGACTAGCCCACATCTTTCTGGAAGTGCAATTACTCAAAACAGGTTTGTGCTGAAGCCTTACCACTTTTTAGTAGGCAACAGCAAAATTAGCTCTCTGGGTTCTGAAGATCTTAGTCCAGTCTGTAATGCCTCTAGGGATGTTTTCGACTTTGCTTTGTGTTTGAAATCAGACTAAGGGTTTTCTGTTTATAGAGCAAGAATTAAAAAGGTCTTGTTATTATAGATAAAATAGGGGGTTTCAAGCATCCCAGTTAGACTTTTTAAGCTTCTCTCACCAAAATAATGGTGCAATAGAACATTAAGTCAATTAGATATCCTTAAAAGCAGAGACATGGTGTAATAAAATCAGAAAGAAGTATAGCTTCTAAGGAAAGAATGGAGGACCATTGTGCAACTGTGAATTAAATGTGACTTGAACTAGCTCAACCTGTTGTACAAATTAAATTGTTAATAAATATATTCAGAAAATACCTTTAAAGGGAGAACACTGTACTTTAAGTGTAAATATTATGCTTACCTGCCCTGTGTTCTTTTTTTTTTTTTTTTTAAATTTATCTTTTTTATTTTGGAATTTACCTAGGGAAGGGTAGGTTTTGGAGAATATTGATGGGGGAAAGTTTGTTTTTTTTTACCTCAAGAAATCTGTGTTTAGTACCTTCACGCTGATGCCAAAGCAGCACCTCCATTTTCCTTCAGAACATAACAAGATTTCTTTGTACATTACTTATCCCCTCATTCATCAGTCTTCATATTAGAAGAAAGGCTTCATTTGATCTTTGAAAGTAAAGACATGTCTTCTTGAAAAGTTTCTCAAATGTTAAAAGGAGCCAAATAAATTATTTTTGCAAAGCAATGAAGAAACTGGGGCATGGTGGTGGGGATATGGAACCTTTATAATACAACCCACAAGTTAACAAATTCAAGATATGACAGACAAATGGAAGAGAGGTGCCTTGCCTGGTTAAGTAACATCCTTTTTTGTAGCCAGGTGTTCCAGCACAAATGACCTCATGATTTCAGCTACAGCCATGAGGGTTGTGAAAGGAAACACATACTCAGTTTGGATTCTTACCATGTAATCAAAATCTCAAATTCAGCTTCGAACCATTGTTTGCTTCAAAGAACCTGAGTCCAGAAACCTGCATTCACACTTAGCTTAGTGCTGACAATGAGGGTAAATATGGTTGTTTATAATACCTATGTATTATGGTAACAATCACTGATATTTCACAGTCTATATAAAAGCATAGCTGATGTTACCTGTTTCCCACTTCATAATTACATAAAGGTAGATCGATTTTGATTTATTTTTGACCTGAGGTCATGAAGGTTAGAATCCTTTAAGAAACATGTGTGTTTTTACGTTAGGATGACCATATAGTTTATATTCTCCTTCCGTGTGATTTCTAGAGAAAAAAAAAAAAGAGATTAAGGCACAACAAAAGCAACAGAAATATGCTTTGATTTCAGGAAATTATGTGGAAATTGGCCAAATAAGCAAGCTTTTCCTCTAACTGTCCTTCCTGACCTATGAAATGAGAATGTCAGTAGTGGACATGTGCCAAATGAGCAAACTGTTCCTCCTTTGCTCCCCTTTTACCTATAAAAAAGCTAGTGAGAAGGACCGCTATCTCATTCAAAAAAGTACTTAAAGGGTAGAATCTTCCTCCCCTTTTAGGCACTGCAAAGCATATTGTAATAAACTGTTCAGTCCCTAGGGCACAGGAGATCAGCCACATTTGTTGAACTAGCATAAATGTGCTGTTCAGATCTGTCAGTGGAGTGTCATCTTGCCCATAATAACCTATAGTAATTTTTCTTCCTTTCTTAAATACTTCCAAGTATGTAAAATGAAGTTCCTCTTCTGTTAAGAAGTGTGATTCATAAGTACAAAGCTGATGAAAGGACACAACTGAAAAAGGAAAGAAAAAGAAACAAAAAGAGAGAACATCCTTTTCCCTTTAATAGTTATGAATGCTGCATGATTCCTGTGTCTGATGTTCTAGCTCTCAGCTTGAAACCTGCTGGTCTTGCTCCTGCTTTGGTAACCTACAAAGTTTTGCAAAAGGCGATTGTAAGACATTTAAGACATTACGTCAAACTTCTGCACTCTCCCTTCTAAAGCACACTTTCTATTAAAAGAAAGACACCCATCCAAATAAAATTAGTCCCATTTCCCTTTTTCAAATTATTAATTTAAAATCCCTAGCATCTCTAGGTAGGTTTCATAGTCTGTTTTCTAATATTTATCAGTAGTTTATAGCATTTAAGAAAACCAAATACTGACATTGCTTTTAGAGAAATTAATATGCCAGTTATAGTAGGTTGTCATATTAAAGTTCTTGACCAAAGAGTTTGACCTTGAAAAAAAAAAACTTCTTTCTTCTTTGCTGAGTATTCAATTATAAGTTATGTCTTTTAGTAGTTCAGTGGAGATGGTCATATATTAATGAGGCTGCTACATTTCTGTTACTCAAAGCTTCAGGGTGACATTGGTTGAAAGTGTTCATAATGCCTTTTGTTACGCTTTTATTTTTTGCCCAATTTCTTCCTGAACCTTCAATATAAGATTTTGCTAGAAGTGCATAGAATTTATTTAAGAAAAATCAATTGATTTCTTAGTACATAAAGTAAAACATTAAGCAAATGGTAAAATCTGTTGCATCATATCAAATATGTTATAATCAATAGAAATCATAAAGAGGATATATGTAATGAATGTAAGTCCACACAGACAAGATACATCCATAGGTCCTGAGGGAAGTGGGAGACCAAATTGCTAAGCTGCTTTCCATTATGTTTGAGAAGTCATGGCTGACTGGTGAGGTTCCCATCCAATGGGAAAGGGGAAACATCACTTCCATTTTCAAAAAGGGAAAAAAATGAAGACTCGGGAAACTACAAGCCAGTCAGCCTCACCTCTGTACCTGGCAAGATTGTGAAGCAGATACTCCTGAAGGTTCTTCTATTGCACATGGAATATGAGGAGGTTGTTGGTGGCAACCAACACGGCTCCACCAAGGGCAGATCATGCCTGAAAAATCCTGTGGCCTGTTATGGTGGAGTAACAGCATCAGTGGACAGTGGAAGGGCAACTGACATCACCTACGTGGACACGTGCAATACTTTCAGCACTGTACCACATGACATACTTCTCTCTAAGTTGGAGAGAGATGGATTTGATGGATGGACCACTCAGTGGATAAGGAATTGGCATGGATGGTTGCACTCAAAGATTTCCAATCAATGGCTCAATGTCCAAGTGGTGACCAGTAATGAGTGCTGTTCCTCAGGGGTCACTACTGGGACTTTTGTTATTTAACATCTTTGTCAGTGACATGGACAATGAGATCAAGTGCACCCTTGGCAAGTTTGCTGATGACATCAAGCTGTGTGGTGTGGTTGATACACTGGAGGGAAGGGATGCCATCCAGAGGGAACTGGACAGGTTTTAGACGTGGGCCCATGCCAATCTCATGAAGTTCAACAAGGCTAAGTGCAAGGTCCTGCACCTGGGGCAATCCCAAACACAAATACAGGCTGGGAGGACTATGGATTGAAAGCAGTTCTGAGGAGAAAGACCTTGGGGGTGCTGGTTGGTGAAAAGCTCAGTATGAGATGACAACACGTGTTGACAGTCCAAAAAGCCAACCATATCATAGGCTGTATCAAAAGAATCATGGCCAGAAGGTCAAGGGAGGTGATTTTCTTCTTCTATTGTGCTCTTGTGAGACCCCACCTGGAGTACTGCATCCAGCTCAGGAGCCTCCAGCAAAAGAAGGGCATGGATCTGTTGGAGACAGTCCAGAGGAGGCCCACAAAGATGATTGGAGGGCTGGAACACCTCTCCTGAAAGGACAGGCTGAGTGTTAGGTTTGTTCAGCCTGAAGAAGAGAAGGCTCAGGGGACTCCTTATTGCAGCCTTCCAGTATCTGTAGAGGGTCTACAAGAAACCTGAGGAGAGACTTTTTACAAAGGCCTTTAATGAAAGGATGAGGAATAGTGGTTTGAAACTGTAAGAGGGTCAATTTAGATTGGAAATAAGAAGGAAATACTTCACTCTGACCGTGGTGAGACACTGTAACAGGTTGCTCAGGAAAGAATCTCTGTATGTGTTAAAATCCAGGTTGGATGGGGTCTTGAGCAACATGGTCTAGTGGGAGGTGTCCCTGCCATGGTGGAGGGGCAGAAACTAGATGATATTTAAGGTCCCTTCTAAATGAAAACATTCTATAATTTCTATGATTTCTATAAGTAAAATAAATTCTATTAAGAAAGTAGATGCTATCAAGTGGAGTTTTGCAGTCAAGTTTCATGGTGAGAATAATGCTTTTTCAATTGAGTAAAAAAATTAAAGTTCAATCTATTCTCTGTGAAAACAACAAAATGGAAGTTACTTTTCTTTAGTTAATGTACCTTCCTAATTTACTAAATACAAACTTCTTAAGAACTACTCCCAATTTTATGCACATTGAAAAATAATTACTATCATCACATGTATTAACCTATCTTCCCATTACATTATTTTTAACTTATGCAATATATTTAATGCATACTGTTTCTAACCCTTTTTCAAGCAGGACCATGCTTCAATTAATCATACTTTTCTACTCATGAGCCATCTGATAAACTACATAAACACCTCACCCATGACTGGCATCTAGACAGACTTGGCCCTTTTGGTTCCCTTCTACTGGGGGCATCCTCATATTGCCCCTCTAGTCCACTGAGGTGATTACAATCCGAGACCTGAGCATACAGTGTGTTTCAGCCTAGTTTTGGTCATCTGTGGACACTGAATGAGATGGTTAAGCATATAAGGAATCATCTTAAGCACTGATGCACTTTGTCTTCCAGTTCGTTACGGTGTATCCACCAACTCCTATTTATGCTGTAATTTGATGAATGCTTGTAGTACATAATTTTCTACTTTTACACTTCCTCTAACTTTGTAAACAACACTAGTGACTTTTCAATTAAACATTCACTGTATTGTCATCACAAATTTTATTCAAACCTTTTTCACACATCATCAATACTGGAATTAGGTTAAGAAGACCACAACACAGTTCCTCACACACATGCATGCATAACACATTACAAATTATTAAGAAAACTCCCCTACAAACAACAACAAATAAGTGTCCCTGTAGTTTATAGTAAAACATGACATTGAAGATACCAAGACATTTGCCATACATACCCGAGAAAAAAGACTTAGTCCTAACAATAGCATTAGTTCCTGCTAAACATATACATGGTAGTATCCATGTCTCAGTGTCCTCAATCTCTTGTTTGGACAAAAGGAATGGGCATGAGGCACAACAAACCCCTAGCACAGATGCCTTGCTTGGCCCACACCCACACATGTACTCAGAATAATAAATGTTAAGCAATAAGTGTACAACTGACTTATTTATAGCAATATTTGTGGTTGCTAAATATTGTGCAAGCCACTCAAGTCACACAAGACACCCAAGTTAACTGACATAAAGAGTGGTGCTACATTATCACAACAGCTAGGATCAAACATAAACCCATCCTCAGGATAATCTTAGCATCTACAGTGACCTAAATCCCACAAAAGCTAGGGCACAAACTGGGATTAGATAACCCACTATTCCTAGCCCTAAATATAGATGCTTCCCCCACCAAAGCATCCATCCTAGAACTACAAGCATGAACGTTTAAAACCCTAAGGACTTGGTAGTGTCCCAAGCCCACCTAGAGGAGCTTGTTCTATAATTACAATAATATATATCACAGTATCACAGGGTGTCAGGGGTTGGAAGGGACCTTGGAGATCTTTGAGTCCAATCCCCCTGCCAGAGCAGGATCATACAATCTAGCACAGGTC